>JAPYZN010002128.1:0-15187 GCA_030522865.1 Psyttalia lounsburyi
ATCGGGACTAATTTCGACGGTTTATTATTTTTCTCGCATTCAGAACATCACAGAAGTCCTCATTAATTCATATGTTCAAGTATCTTCCACTTCTATTATTAAAAAACGTCATTCTATTGTCAAAAAATGCTTAGACGTTCGGATACTGGTACCTCCACGGTACATCAGTTTCTGCCACTTGCAAAACGGTACGTTAAATTGTAGTTAATGCCACCTTTCGGGGCCAGTTAATGCCACGTGTGAACAGTAAATTTCGCAGGACATCACCGAATAATAACCATCAGAATGATATTGAATCATCATTAGAATTGGGAATAAACATAAAAATTATGACTACATTGTGTCATTATACTAGGAAAGTACTTGTAAATTTGCTAGGTTAAAGTACTATCAAATGCGTGTGGCAGAAACTGGAGCATGCGGCGAATTGGGGGCTATTCTAGTAAGTGCCACCCGGGCGGTGCTCCGACATTTCTGATTATCCGATTATGAACATTTTCACTTCGAATTGTAGTATATAAAGTACTGTTGGCACTTAGACTATTTCTTCAGTGATATTCATTAAAAACGACTCAAGGTGGCAGATATGGGGACAGTGTGGCACTTACCGGAACATTGACATTGTTGGAATCTGATTGCTCTGAATGAATTGATTGCCGCAAGTCAGAAAATTAGTATTTTTTAATGCTTGGGTAATTCTACGGAGCCTTCTCCTTACTTTGCCTTCGGAAAGTATAAAATTTTAACAATTTATCTAAATTCGATAATATTCAATCCAACACGTGACAAGGTACTACAAACCTTACCAGCACTTAGGATTACCCAGAGTTCACGACAGGGACACGGCTGGTATGAATCCCAAAGGTTCAAAATATGCGACCCGATCACCACTTCCCGTTATTCTACAAATTGAGTCAGACCCAATTTTTTTACTGATTCTACTTAGTTTTAGTACTAAGTTGTGAATTAATTCAGTTTCGCAGGAAAATTCAGTGGAGTAGTAATATATACCGATTGCCTACGTGATTTACTAAACTAGAGTGTTACTTACAGTAAATAACATTTACATGTAAATTATGTGTAATTCCGCTAAATCCAAGAATGCCTTATTCTGTTTTTCGATGCGAATTTGTAATATTTTTCCAACAATTTCCATGATCGAGGTATTTAACTTGAAGTGAACTACAATAGTATTTTTCGTCCCTGGCGCCCGAAAAACCGATTCTAGCCTCACTCCGTTCAGTTAGATCGCGGTTTTTGGGGCCTAAGACGAAAAATATTATACGGCACTCGGCGATAAAAGTATTATCTGACTCATATAATTATGCGGCTCGGCTCGGATTATAAAGCCATGTTCGTCAGATAATACTTTCATCACCTGGTGACATAATGTACTATTTCATAATAAGTACAATAATAGTATATTTTTTTTTCTAAGGAGGAAAAGTGGACAAGTCGTCCTCACGTGCACAATTACGACCCGAGCCGAAGGCGAGGGTTGTAAGCAGATAGCGAATGCTTGTCTGATTCTCCTCCCGAGCGCTGAATGCGATTTTTCTGCCAAAATGGACGAAAGTGAGCTTTTGCAACCAAGCGAAGCGAGGTTAGAATGCTCACTTTAGATCCATGTAGACAGAAAACATTTATTTCCGTCCCGGCGGGAGGACAGTGAAATTTCTCGCCCACTGCAGGGGAAGGGAATATGACTTTACTACTACGCCGGATCGGAAAATCGGGTTGTAACCATGGAAGGTAAATAATAGTACATTATGTATCGAGGACGGTGAGTGGCGCATAAGTCCGAGTTTGAGGTTAAATAAAATTGTGCATCTAAACTCATACGAGGACTATGTGCCGCTATCGTCCGAGGGTCATATACGATTTTATGTTGCCAGGAATCAATTAATTGCGAGTCAAATTTTACTTATCGGGTAGTTATGGCAGCCGATAAGTCGCAATTGGTTGAGTCCTAGCAACATAATAGTATATTTCTCACCTAGAGAGGTAAAGTAAATGAGGCTTGCCCACATGCAGAATTACCGCCCGAGCAGAAGACGAGGGTGGTAAACACGTGGGTAAGGCTCCTTTATTTTACTTTTCATGGTGAGAACATGATTTTTTTCCCCGGCGTTATCGTCCAGTAAGAGACTATGATCCTTCGTGTGATAGAAAAATCATAATTTTTCGGGCTTTCTAGTGTATGTAATCTACTCTGACATAAAGGAAGAAAAAGTAGAGAATTCTAGCGAAAAAAAATTTTAACAATTTTCAAGAAGACTGCACTGAATCTATGATGGTAGTCATAGAGATAAGTACCATTTACTTGTAAATTTCGCTAAATTCAAGATTATTTCAT
Source organism: Psyttalia lounsburyi (assembly GCA_030522865.1). Classification (NCBI taxonomy): domain Eukaryota; kingdom Metazoa; phylum Arthropoda; class Insecta; order Hymenoptera; family Braconidae; genus Psyttalia; species Psyttalia lounsburyi. The sequence continues at coordinate 2,357 of JAPYZN010002128.1, forward strand.
TCTATTATTCGAAACGACATACACGACTAACATTACAAACCACAAGATTGATGATCCCACTGGAGCAATCAGGCAACTGATTCTTGAATACTTCTGAATCCTGCCAACACCACCCGATACTGCCTACCCTCACCACTACCCTGTGTGCTACAGCAAAAAAAAAAGACAGCAGCATTATTGCATTATTCTCTCCAGCTCAGACCAGACAATCTTCTCATGCAACTTCTTGTCCATTAAAAATTCCACACTCGTCTCCAATAAACAAGGCTACGACTATTTAACCACTATTTATTTATCCTTCTAACCCATCAATTATCATCTCTCATCCTACTCCAGAGACACAAATTTTTTTTTCTCCTTCAAACTGTTAATAATCCAATCGCTTGCACTTAAACGGCTGTCATCCAATTATCGCGTCAAGTCAACATTCCTATTATCATACCATCATAGCTCATAAAACCCTTAATTAATATATGATAAAGAGTACCACTGACAGGATAATCTCGTCTCCTAAAAAATGCACACGAACATCATAATAATTACAGCTACAGCATTAGCCTCGTGCACGTGAACTCTGTAAATTTACTTCGTGACGTGAGATTTTATTTTCAATTTATCATTTTTTTCTCTCTTGAATTGTCAAGATCGATGATGCTTGGCAAGGACACGAGTGGCATACGGGGGAAAACCCGGATAAAGTGCTCCGAATTTAGTGACAGTCACGCTAATACATGTATACATATATATCTGCGATGACCGGTCTCTAATTGTCGATCTCTTACCACCTGCGGTCGATGCGATTAGAGCCCTCTGAGTCACTAGACCAAGACACATCTCATGCTGACCTTTTTCCCTATGTATATATTTTTTCTTCTTGATACATTCGATTGTGGGAGGGAAGAACAAAAGTCACGTGAAAGAATGAGATGGCATTATAATTTGCCCATTTGCGTATGAAATCTGTGGAAGGATTTGTGTATATAAGCGGTGCATCTTCGGATGGATGATAGTAGTGCAGCTGTTCCATTCTCGTTTTAACGGAGATTTTTTCCGAATTTTCGTCAAGTATCTTCGAGGGGAGCTTTGAGGGATCAACATGAAGCTGCTGTGGGGTTTTCTACTCGTTTTCGTGCTTATTGCATGCGCTGAGAGCGAAGGTGATTACACCCAAATATTCAATTTTTATCACTCTTTTTTTCTGTCTCTATTATCGTCATTATTTTATTTATCTCATTTTGTTATTTGGTATGTTGATGGCTCTCTGCACCTTCAAGACTTCTTTCTTGCATGAATTTATACCCAACCAATGGCTTTTTATGGATTTTGTTAACGACATTTTTCTCTTTTGTGCAAATTTCATTTAACTTGTCTTTGTTCTTATGCAAAAGAAAATTAATTTATATGGTCGAGATGTTTTTAATATTTATCAATAAATTTTCATATAGATGAAGACAGTATACTCCACTGATTAGCATCTTCTTTTGAAATGGGATGTTTGGAACTAATGAGGTGTTGTGTAATTTTATTTTTTATGCTACTAATCGTGCATGCAATTTGTTGGCCGGTTTTGGTGGGACACTCTCCAATCTTTTAGCGTTTATCTTCCCTTTTCATCCATCTTACCGATTCGTTGGATTTCTATCAGCCCAAGGCCAGGGACAGGGACAATTAGCATCTCGTGGGGGCTGGGGAGGACGAGGGGGCAGGTGGGGAGGATATGGAGGGTACGGAGGATATGGAGGTTACGGTGGTGGTTATCCAGGATACGGAGGCTCCGGACGCGGCTATGGTAATTATTATGTCACATATTTTTCGAAGAATAATTCTTAATTCTTTTTTTCTTACGTCAAAGAAAGGATTTTTTTATGTTCTTTTTTTCTTACGTCAAAGAAAGGATTTTTTTATGTTGTGGTCTACGTTCTCGTGACGTCACAGGATATTATGGAAAGATCTGGCATTATTATCAATATAAAATTTACAGGCCATTTCTACTGAAAAAATGGATAGCCCAGATCGGGGCCACTTCATGCATGGGAAATTTGATTTCTTGTTTTATTTTTTATAAATTTCTGTCCCGACGGATCAGATCCAGAATTAACTCTGGGTTATCCCTATCAAATCTGGGCTTCTGGGAAACCCAGAGTTTAGCTCTGGGGCTAATCCGTTAGGGTATGTATTTACTGGAAATGCTAACACTCACAATTCTAGTTTCAATTGTAGGGAAATATTCATACAGTGGTACTAAGACTTGTTAGACCTATTAAATAAACCGTAAGAAGCTGAACTATTTTTTAAATATCTAGTTAGCCATTTGTAAATACCCAGAAAACAATTTTTTCCAGTGCCGTCTAAAAGTTAACACTGCATCGACAATCTGTCAATCCACTTTTCGCTGGGACGAATTTATTCTAAATAATAAATGAAATAGGCGAAAATTGTGGAACCTCATACGGTGACATCGCATTTTAATTGTTGATTTTGTAATGATCCTGGTAACGAGGAGCTTTAAAAAAAATTGAGAGAAGTTTTCCTGCTTGAAAATCCCCTGATTCTAAAGAGAATTGCCTGCAAGAATATTTCACATCTTATTCCACTAATGCATTGATTTTATGATTATTTCCGTAAACATTTTATTTATCACTGGATGGTAATTTTCAGGTGGATGGGGAGGTAGAGGATACGGTGGCTATGGGGGCTACGGTGGCTATGGAGGCTATCCTGGCTACGGAGGATATGGTGGAAACTACGGACGTTACAACGGTTGAAGAACATCTATTTCCCTCTCTTCTTAATTCTCGCGTGGATCGACAACAGTTGATTAACAGTTATGATAACAAAATCAATCTGACAAAAACATTTCTAACTAATTTTACAATGATGATAATTTTATAAATTTCACCAAGCCCAGTATGATAAAAATGGAATAAAATCTTTAAAGTAACAATAACAATTTTGACTTGTCATTGCGCAGTATGATGAGCAGAAATTAATGCTGACGGTCACGTCATTCAATTACAATTAAATTGTAATCTCGAGAGACAGTAATTTTTCATTCATAATACACAGACGAAAACAGCAGATTTTGCAAACTTCCCCAGTTAATTTCCGGATTTTTCATTGCAGAGGAGGAACTTTAGTTGGAATACATTACGAGAATATTTGTTAGATCTGGAGTTCAATCAAAATCATCTCCACTGGAAAAAAAATATATAATTTTTTCTGATGAGAGTTTACAGCCAGTTAGACTACAAGGAATTTCGAGCATTTTTTGGGGGTTGAAAAGAAATATATTTGGCAGAATTATGTTCCTCAGTGTCAGAGAAGAGCTACGTCATTTCATTCGAAAATATTATGGGTTCGCTCATGAAACGATTGTCTCCACTGGTGGAGGGTGAGACCGAGGAAAATTAATAAAACTCCAGGAATTTGGTGAAGGTCTTCTGGAATTTTCAGGAACCTAACATTGAGTACATCTCATCAGAAGGAAAAAAAAATCATGACCGTTGAAATGTCACTGAAAATTAAGTGTAATTGGCCACTGAATATTCATTTCTACTCCAATGAAAATATCAAAATTCGTAAAATTTCACTGAATTTTTCACCCCTGAATGCAGTGTCACAGTCCTGGACATTTGTCGTAAACTGTCCACGAAATTGCATTAACTTTTTTTCCATCAGCTGACACACTGGTGTAATAAAATTAAAATCACCATGAGCAAATGACACTCACTATTGCCGGACCGAATTCATTAAATTTCAATACTGGGTATTTCCATGAAATGATTAGCCACTGACCACAAGAGTCCACTTCTTAGAAACTCATCTATTAAGTGTCAATAAATTCTAAGGCCACCTACTCCATCCTCCACTCGTCATTGCCATCATGCAGCCAACATATTCATGGAGATTCATGGAAAAATAAATAGATGTATGTCAACACATCTCTGAGAATATGGCTCTTAGCGAAGAGGAAGAGAGGTCACGCCTCAGTTGAAGGCCAGGCACTGAAATCTCTCAAATTTACGAACTGTCTCGATGAATCGGTAATCCCAACCCAAGGTAAATGTTCTCACAAATACCCCCAAAGTCGTCAAAATTGCGTTATTGTACTCGTGCCGCTTGAGGAGAGACGGTTGTACCTTAATGAACGCTTTTACGCATACGTTTGTAGTAGTTTCGGATTTACCAGTCTTTCGTTGACGTTTTTTCAACTATAAAAAGTGGTAAACCCGAGTAATCCACGGTCAGTTGTGTTCTCGAGTGCCGATATATTATCGTAACCACTAGAGGAGATTTTCAAGCGTTAAATACGAGAAAAAGGAGTGAAATGGGGTCACATTATGTCTGCATTAGTTTAGGATTTTTACTCATTGGTAAATTTTAATTTTTTATTTGGTTTCTTTATCGGTGGAGACACGCTGTCCAGGAAGGCCAATAAGAAGTAATGTTGACTTTTATTTGTTTAGTGTCAGTATGTTGCAGCGACAACATCGTATTTCCCGACCAGATAGTTTCTAATGTAAACACAGAGACCGGACCAAAGTTCAATGATGATGATTCTAGCAGATTTCACAAGACAAATAAGTTTGGGAGTAACACACATGGCACTTCAATTCATAACTCCGACTCGAGGAGCAACCAAAAACCAGTACCTATAGGCCATTTTCTACTACCAAATGGAGCAGGGTAACAGGCTCACATACTCAATACAATTGAAATTACCGAACGGACGACGTAATAATTTATCACCTCGAAATAACTGTAACTGATTACGCATCGAAAAATTATGAAATTATCAACAGGTCTACTTTCTGTAGACGGCGCACATTACTTTTGCTTATGATAAAATAATTATTTTTTTGCCAATAATTAGTTACAGCAATTTCGAGGTAACGGACTATTACACCTTGTCCCTAATATCATAATATTTAATTAAGCGGAAATTGCTGAATAAGGTTGTTTTTGTTAATCGTGTGATTATCGATTGAATTTACGATTTTGCGAAAATATGGTGGAGTAGTAGAGTCATTACTTCGTACGTGGGTGAAGTTGTGCTTTTTGGCGGTCAGGGGACATTATCCAGTAAAAAATATTTCGAACATTTGCCGTGAAGGCGGCCATTTTGTCGATAAATTGTTGTAAATTATGGAGTTTTGCTGGCTGGATAACATTTTATGTAACAAGTCGATAAATACAATTTTCGCTTCGACGGAGACTCAGTAGCTAATTGTTCTAGTTATCACTCGTTGTAAAGATGTACCGTCAATGTCCCCGTTAGTGTCACTGTCCCCGTATCTGCCATCTTGAGCAGTCTTTACTGAATATCACTGAAAAATTTATGAAGAAGCATAAGCAAATAGTCTAAGTGCCAACAGTACTTTATATACTCCAATTCAGAATAAAAATACTCGTAATGGGATAATCAAGAATATTTTTAAATGAATGATAAAATGTCTGTGGTGCACCGCCGGAGTGGCACTTACTAGAACAGTCCCCTATTCGCCATGCGCCGGTTTCTGCTACACGTATTTGACAGCAATCTAACCTAGCACAATTTTCAACAGTACTTTCCTAGTATACTGGCATGGCATGGACATAACTTTTCTGTTTCTTCCCAATTCTAATGATGATTCGATACCATTCTGATTGTTGTTATTCGGTGATGTCCTGTTAAATTCACGTTTCACACGTGGCATTAACTGGCCCTAAAGGGTGGCATTAACTGGAACATAGCGTTTTGCAGGCAGCAAAAACTAACGCAAGCCAAAATTTTTCTAATTAATTAAGATTCATTTCGTCATCTATTGATTTCAAGCAATAAAACTCCTAAATGTTCAAAAATATTGTGACTACCCACTTCTTACAAAGGCTCTTGGTGGTGCTAACGGGGAAATTGCCGGTAACGGAGTTCTCTCTGAGTATTTCCTCATACCCAAATAATGGTTTTTCAGGAAAGAGACCGGTTTTTGTTTACCAATTCTCATAATTAAACTCATGTTAGATTGTCTTTCAACATTATCCACTGTTCCTATGGTTTCCACCGCAAAAATCATTTTTGGCTGAAAATGTATGGAGTCTGATGAAGATTCCGCACTCCGATAGAGAATGTACAGAATTATAATAGTGTCAAAGTGCTACAAATTTAATAGAACATCCTAGTAAATTCGTTAGTCAATTCTATTGAACTTTCTATTAGTTTTTGACTGTTTCTATTAGACCGTTTTTATTAGAATGTGAAATAGAAAATACTCTATAGAAAAAATCAATAAAATCTTATTTATCGATACAATTTAGTCTATTGACATATTTTCTACAGAATTTTGTCTGCCCAAATTTTCAAAATTTTCGATTTTCATTGATAAAAGGTAAAGTAGAGTAAAAAAAACTTCAGTGAAGTGAAGATTTGAGTCAACTAATTTGGATAAAAAACATGTCAATAGACTAATTTATACAGAAAATAGAATTCTATTAAGTGTTACTTCAGAATATTTTCAAGAATTAATAGAGATCTAATGGAATTGTTTAGCGAATTCGCTATGATTTTCTGTTGAATGTTTAAATTTTTTCATACGTGTATACTATAGCAATCACCCGTAGCCTTATATAATTCCGTTTTTAATTTCTTCAGGACCTATGAAGCTCCTCTAGATTCAGTCTATTATCTCGACTATCCAGGCGGGGTAAAGCCAGGTTTTCCAAAATTACCCGGTTCCCCGGAATTTTTCCCAAATGGAAATTCACACTCGAGCACAAACGCGAACGCTCATTCTCAGGCCTCCAACGGACTTTCCAGTAGTAACTCCAAAGCTAGTGCGCAGTCTCAAGGAGCCAACAGTCGCGAGCCCAGTTATTACCCATCAAATGGCCATCCCAATGGCGGCTCTCCAGGTTTCCGTCCAAGCGTAGGAGGTTCCCAGTCGAATGCCAATGCCCAGAGCAATTCGCAGGGTTGGAACGGACATGCCAACAGTAATGCCCAAGCCAATGCACACTCTCAAGGACCCAGACATTACGGTCCACCGCATCACCCATCAAATGGTCAGCCCCACCGAGACTTTCCAAATTCCTCCGCGACTGGAAGTTCCCAGGCTTCAAACGGCTTCTCCAGCAGCAATTCCAACTCCAACTCGCAATCACTGGGGCTTGGGGGTGGAGCTGCCAGTGCATCATCCGCGGCATCGGCGACGACAGGAATCGTAAACGGTCGTCCAGTGGCCGCGGCTGCGGCAAGTGCAGCAGCGGCCAGCGCTGGTGGCACGAGAGGCGCCGGAGCTTCCTCTGTTTCATCCTCTTCAGCCTCATCATCTGGCAACTACGATCAATCCCCCTGGTCCTACAGAAGTCGCTCACTTGCCGATGATCTGCCAAAGCCTGTCGCTGACAACAACAACGATAAAATTCTTTTCCTTAATTGACACTAATTTCTCTAATAAAATTCATCACAAATCAAATAATAAAATAAACAAAAACAAAGGATTGAAAATAAAAAAAAAATTAACTCCATGACTGACAAATTAATGAACAATTTGGAATTTCAATTACGAGTATAAATGACTTCCGAAAGGTTTCACATAATCGTCTGACATCAAGCGCTGTAAATAACTGTTAATTAATTATTCATGAGATCTAGACCCCTTTTAAGAATAAACATTTAACGATGAGGATTCAAATTATGTACTATGTATTATCTCCTTAATTTCTTCCTGGCCGTCCATCCTGCGTAATTGAATAAATTAAACTACTCATTTATCCGTCGCTGGGAAACGACTCAGAATATTATGATAATAAAAAAATAAAGAGAAGGATTAAAATTGTAGACACGTACGATGAATATTCTGCTTAATCTGTTAATATTTATCTCCTATCCCAAGTCGAGTTACGCACAATCCGGTTCAGTTTTATGTCAAGGTCACAGTTCAGAGTCGCTAGTCTTGTGTAATCGATTGATAAACTCTTTTAATGTGGCGATGATGATAATAATAATAATAACAACAAAGTAGAGTCATAATAGCGATAAAGAAATCTATTTATTGATGTTGCAATGAACTTATCACACATAAAACGTTAATGAATACATAATTCGTAAGAAAAAAAAAAAGCAAAAACAACTGAGGATGAATTATCTCAGGTAGAGAAAAATAATGATTAATGGTTCAAGCGTTGTCGAACAATACGAAGAGTTCGTCCTCTTGATTTTCAATTGTCAAGTTGTAATTTTATTATCGATTTATGGCAATTTTATATCTCTTCGTTGGGTTTTAATTTTACTTAATGATTAGGAGATCGCTGATGCTCTAATTGATTTTGCCGGCCTCGACGTGATAAGTGCCCTTGCCACTCGAATCGACAGCTGACGAGCTGCTACTGTAGACACCCTTAGCACCATCAACCTCACCGTCTTTGGAGATACTTGCGCTAGCTGTTGCGGGCTTGCCACCCGAGGTGGTGGTACCGTTCGTGGAGTCTTCGTCATTGAAGCGATTGAAGATGCTGCGAATAAAAGGCAAGTTTGTAATGTAAGCAATTAAATAACGTTAAATGGCGCTGGATAATTTCAGGGGCTTGATTGAGCGTTGAACTTTTTAATCGTTTCTGCCCGCTTCCATTGAAATGTCTGATGGAAAGTATTCTCCAGATTGTTTTAAATATTTTTTTTAAGAAGTCCAGGTGAACCACTTCTTTCAAATAATAGATTTAGAGGCTATTTTTATAAATTTGATAGAAGCAGTGGGGAATAACCCAGCCGATCTTGAGATTTACAAATATTGAGAATTATGGGGAAACGAATTGACAACTTACTCGAATCCACCACCACCGAAGCCGTTGGCGTTTGCATTGGCGTTGGCATTGGCGTTGGCAGTGGCACCGCCTAAACCGCCGCCGAAACCACCGGCATTGGCATTGGCATTGGCATTTGCATTGGCATTACCATGTCCACCGCCGAGAGCATTAGCGTTGGCATTGGCATTGGCGTTGGCGTTGGCACCGCCGGCTCCTCCTCCATGACCAAAGCCGCCCTGCTGACCATATCCACCCTGTTGGCCATATCCGCCTTGTTGGCCATATCCACCAGATTGGAAACCATCTTTTCCAAATCCACCAGTTTGATAACCACCCTGTTCGAATCCTCCCGTCTGATAACCACCCTGATGTCCATGTCCTCCAGTTTGATAACCACCCTGTTGACCGTATCCACCAGTCTGGAAGCCACCCTGTTGGCCCAATCCACCAGTTTGGAAACCTCCCTGGTGACCTCCATGACCCAATCCACCACCTGCACCTAGAGCATCATCAAACTGACTGTGAACATCAGGATAACCTTTCCATAACTGATTACGTTTTTTTTATTTCTCTTTCTCGAATACTCTTCCAGATTTTCACGATTTGATTTCATACCACCCCCACCTCCTGTACCGTAAGTCACATGAATATAGTTAATAATGAAATAATAAATAATGGAGGTGCGTGGTAACTTTCAATTTAAAAACAACAAACCCGCAATAATAACTGACCCAATGGAATGAAACTTAATTTGTCAGTATTTTCCATGCCATGATTGTTGCTGTTGTGAGTTTAGTAAAGAAACATGCAACATAATAAATAAAATATTACCTGATGCACCGGCGCTAGCCCCAGCGCTCGCTCCAGCGTTGGCATTGGCACCAGAAGCACTCCCAGAGCCGATTGTTGGGAAGGGGTTTCTTGAATGAAGATAATGAATGATATGCAATGAATAGTTCATAGAAAAAAGTCAATGAAGCTCCACTTATTCTAATACAATTGATGCTATAGACATTCTTTTGCTCGAATAACTATTAGAAATATGTGAATAGACTAAATTTGATTGAATACTGAAGATTAATAATTTCTTTCGATAAAAAATTATCCATTAGATATTTCCGGTTTCGATAATAGTGCAACAAATTGCAGTGATTTTTCATAAAAGCAATAGGAAATGAACATAATTTTCTATCAACTTGATTAACTCGATTTAAATCCTCGAATTGATCTGAGTCTTTTGTAAAATGATCGAATTTCCGAAGATTCTCACAAGATTTAATCTCTCTCTTAGGACCCGATTCGGATGGGGATTGGCAAAATCATCAAAAGACTTTATTCGTAAGAGTTTTTATCCCATCTGTTATGTAAATAAAAATTTATGCAGAGTTTTTATTGGAAATTATCAGCCTGTAGGAATGATTCCCAGTTAACCATTTGGTGTATAAATCACACCAAAAGTAGATACATATCACTTTAACAAATTGTTCAACTTACGGTGCAAATCCAGGATCGATGACGCCACCGGGTCCTCCACCTACTCCACCATATCCTCCACCTACTCCACCATGTCCTCCACCTATTCCACCATAGCCTCCACTCGATCCACCATAGCCTCCACTCGATCCACCATGTCCTCCACCAACACCGCCACCATATCCTCCACCCGATCCATGTCCTTCACCAACTCCACCACCATATCCTCCACTCGATCCACCATATCCTCCACTATAACCTCCACCATATCCTCCACTCGATCCACCATGTCCTCCACCGACACCACCATATCCTCCACTCGATCCACCATGTCCTCCACCGACACCACCATATCCTCCACCTAGCCCTCCATTTCCTCCACCTACTCCCCCTCCTCCTCCTCCATGTCCTCCACCATATCCTCCACCCGCCCCACCATGTCCTCCACCATATCCTCCACCCGCTCCACCATGTCCTCCACCTAATCCACCATATCCTCCACCCGCTCCACCATGTCCTCCACCTAATCCACCATATCCTCCACCCGCTCCACCATGTCCTCCGCCTAATCCGTGTTCAACGCCACCATAACCGAAGCCCTGATCAAAGATAATTCCATCGCTCTTGGCAGATGCACCGGCGTCAGCTGTACCTGCTCCCTCAACATGGGTATTCGTTTTTGTGTGAGTTTTTCCATTGACTCCACCAGAGCTGCTCGACGATGAAGAAGAACTCGAGCCGCCACCAACATGACGACTAGCGCGATGAAGATCTATCAAATTCACATAGATTTAATACTCATGATCAACTCTCACCATCAAACTCCCAATGTAAATGACAAAAATCAACAAATTCAACCGTATCATACAGGCAATTCCCACTTCTCGCGATTCCTCTAGAAAAAATCTACTCAAAATCGTGAATTACCAAAAATCTGCATCAGATTAATCCCTAGTCACTGTTTCATTGTAAAATTCTTTTAATAATAAATCATTTGTTTTATTATGATATGTTGTCGTAAACAAGTCCTTTTATTTCTCGCGGAAGGCAACCAACTCTTGACTTCACGATTAAATCGTACCAGAATATTGTTATGTATGACTTGTTGAGTTTTATCACTCAAATATGAAATAATGCAAAAATTAATAATTTGTAGTTGTGATTACCGGCGTTCGCGGATAGTACTAGAAGGGCCAAAAAGCCGATGCTCACTTGGTAGCGTACCATGATTAACTGTGCTCATCATCACCCAACATCGCCGTTAATATACTCTCTCCTTCCCACCAATTTCCAAGTTCTTCACTGATCCACACATTCTGTCATCTCCTCCCCACCCAGTCTTCTTCACGTGTAAACTCTTCTCCGTCATCGTTGACTTCCCCGATAATCATTGGAAATTACACACCATTACCCGGGGCGACTAGTGCCTCTTGGTCAAGGTCATTCGCACTACGCAGTTTACTTTCTCAATAATTCATAAATAAATTGGGTGGAGTCAGATAGTATGACCTTAGCGACCTTCTCCCAAACAGTCCCTATTGGAATATGGGAAAGCTCAAATAAACAATTTGAACGACTCCGCTAAATATTGCGTTTAAAATAGACTTTATTTAGTACGAGGAAGGCACGACTGCCCTCCTAGACAGGGGTCGAAAAAGTAAACTATAATAAAGGGAAAAACCTTTACTGACCGACCCACGAAAAAATCTTATGACACGGGAGGACTTTCTTTAAATTTAAACACATATTTCGGATTAAACCGCTCTCGAGTTTGCAGTTGATCCGCTGATAAACGAGTCCTTTCCCAGAAATCATTTTTCTCCAGTGTCATATTTGTCGAGTAGTTTTTGGACAACGGTGACGGTATATTCTCATATATTCCAACAGTCCCAATATTTCTGCGGTAGCCCAGCCTAATTCTTCACCCCCATTTCCCTCTAGCCCACTTATTACTAACACCACAGGCTGTGAGTTTGGTGTCCGGAAATTAATAATCGGTAGTGAACAAAGATGGCACTTCCAATTTTTGACACTGAGACAAATATTGATTTTCGTGCACTTGGCTTGTGGAGAACTAATACGGTGTCAGAATCTGGTTGCTCTCAAGAAATTGATCGTATTGTGACGTCAGACGTTTTCTTTTCTTTATTAAACAATACCTGAATTAGAGGAAACATTAAATTCAAATTCTATTATGTAGAACATTTATTGTACGCTAATATTCTCTCGAGTTCGAATATTTGTCGTTCCCTACAATAAAAGCTATCTTGAGCCCAAAAATCAATAATGAAACTTTGAGTTTCTTAAAATAAATAATAATTATTTCGAATTTGTCCCTGTCATTAAAATTTACGACATGCATCATCCGTATGTCGTTGACAGACTCTGGAATTTTCCATTTAGAATACAAAATATTTCTTTCTTTTGTTTTTTTTTTATTGTTTAAAAATAAATAGAATATAACAATCTTTCAGAATATTTAAGAAAAAGTTAAAGTTTTAAAACCTTGAATGAATTGAGAATTGTTTTGTATTCTCAATCCATTCAATTATTTTTTTATTGTAAATCTAAATCTAT
>JAPYZN010002129.1:0-12986 GCA_030522865.1 Psyttalia lounsburyi
TCTAACCTCACTCCGTTCGGTTAGATCGCGGTTTTCGGGGCCAGAGACGAAAAATATTATACCTCACTCGGCGATAAAAGTATTATCTGACTCATGTGAATATAATCCTCGCCTTCGGCTCGGATTATAAAGCCACATTCGCCAAATAATACTTTCATCGCCTGGTGACATAATGTACTATTTCGTCCCTGGCGCCCGAAAATCCGCGATTCTAACCTCACTCCGTTCGGTTAGATCGCGGCTTTCGGGGCTAGATCCAAAAAATATTATACGTCACTCGGCGATAAAAGTATTATCTGACGAATGTGGCTTTATAATCCCATGAGTCAGATAATAATACACTAATAATAACAATACATAATGTACTATAATAATAATAATTATGTACTATAATAATAGTACATAATGTACTATTTTCGACACATTGACATGAAATAGTATATTATGCAACATGTGCGTAATGGTGTTTTTGGCTCGTGGGAGTTTGTAACACGAGCCGAAAGCGAGTGTTATAATCCCACGAGCCCAAAATCACCATTACGCACAAGTTCCATACAATATTTTATGTCATTGTGCCCGCAACCCGCGATTTAACCGAGCGAAGCGAGGTTAGAATTGCGAAATTACGGGCACCTTTGGCATAAAATTATGTTTGTAACTCGTGGAAAAAATGTTTTTTGACTCGTGGGATTATATCACTCGTCAAAAGCCATTTTTTTTTCACTTGTTACAAAATATACTAGTTCGTAACTTGTGAAAAAAGTCGTTTTTGAAAACCATTTTTTTTTCACTCGTTACGAAATATACTATTTAACGATTATTTTCGGTAATTGGGTATGGAGGCCCTGGGTCAATCCGAATTCGATATTCAATGACGTGAAGTACTTCCGAAATTGCATACTAGTTTCTGCAAATTGCATTGGATAATTACATAGTAGTTCCTCACCTGTTTCGGGAAATATTCCGGTAATTTTGATAGTTTCGGGTCATTACAACTGATAATTTCCCGCTAACTTTTGATAACTTTTTGTGTAGCTTTTGATGACTTACCTCGAGTTTTGAAATTGTTTTGTTAAACACATAACTGTCAAATATTATTTTATGGGGTGCAAAAAAAAGTCACGATGGAAGTCAAAATGGCCAGATTCGATTATCAACAATAATCAGTCGATCTCCAAAATTAATCAAACATTTTCTTCATATTTTCCTACGTACCAACAATTGGGATGAGCTTCGTATGGAGACCCCTCGCGCTGCGTGGACCCAATCGATCGGGAAAAATTCAATAATTTCGGAGGTCTAGTGACATTACGACTAACAATTACATAAATTTAATCAGTCATTAATCGATTAAACTCCAAAATCTCAAGAAAATAAACTAGAAAAAAGAGTAGAAGAAAGTTTTATTTCTGACTCGTAAACAGGAAAAAAAATATAAAAAGCGGACATTTATTTAACGTTCGACATTCTTGTGCCGTCACAGGATATTATTGGATGGGATTTGGAATAGGTAGGATATATAGAGTTTAATTCGTCGTGAATTTTATTGAGCTATTTGAATGGGAGCCTTTAAAATCCCAGAACTTTAATTTCAAAACGAACGAAAAGAACGTAATGATCTGTGGAGCATCGGTCTACGACTTTGCCCAGGCACAAAGGGAAATGCGTCAAGCATGAGGCGACATTGAGCGTCGTTAATGGATTCCTCGTTTATGTACACACTACTGTGTGATGTACGTCAAAGCCGCGTGGCAACCGTGGATAGATTGGTGAATGGAGAAAGGAGCGGCTGATGGCGTGGGTATGGAGTTAGACGACTGAAAGTTTTCGTGGAACTCTAATGCACCTCAAGAGCCCACCAGCCAGACAATTCGGCCGGGTCTTGACGACGAAAATCGAGAAAGTGGAGGGTTTAAAAAAGTGCAGTTTAATTCCAGCTGTTGTTTTTTTTTTGAACGTTAATGAAATAATTTCAGTCGTTAATTCATGATTTTTTGGGGGAAATTTGGGGATTCACTGGGGACTAAAAATTGGTTCTTCTTTGGAGTTTCTACTCGCAGAGTTCAATTAGTCTTCGGGAACTTGGAGATTAATAAAATTGTAACGTTGAAATATTTGGGGGGAAATTGTTTAGTCAATACGGCGCTCTTACACGTCTGAGTAAGGAGTAATATTGAAGAAAAATTTTGAAATTTTTCTGGAAAAATTATATATAAAATTTTTGAATGGTTTAATGGAATTCTTGAATGGATAATCAATTGATTAGCACTGAATTATCAATTGATTAAACCCAATGATCGCCAAAACATACCAAAATCATTGAAAAATCGAGTGCGAATAGACGAGAGTTTCAATTCCAATTCCTCAATTTTCGTCAATCCAAATAATCAAGTTTTAACAGATAATCACTAAATTATTAATTGATTAAAATCCACAATCGCCAAAAAAATCCCAAAACAATTAAAAAATTGATTCCGACAGTTTCAATCGCAGATCGTAGATTTTTGTCAAAAGTAATTAATTTGTGACTGATAATTACTGAATTCTTAATTGATTAAAATCCACGACCACCAAAAAAATACCAAAACCATTGAAAAATTGATTCCGAATGGAAGACATTTTCAATTCCAAATCGTTCATTTTCATTAATCGCAGTAAATCGTTTTCAAATGCTTATCATCAAATTATCAATTGATTAAAATCAACGATCGTCAAAAAAATCCCACAAAATTAAAAAATTGATTCCGACAGTTTCAATCACAAATCGTAGATTTTCGTCAAACCAAGTAATTAATTTGTGACTGATAATTACTGAATTCATAATTGATTAAAATCCACGAAAAAATACCAAATCCATTGATTCCAAATGGAAGACATTTTCAATTCCAAATCATTAACTTTCATTAATCCAAGTAAATCGTTTTCAAATGATTATCACCCAATTTTCAATTGATTAAAATCAGCAATACCCAAAAAAATGCCAAAATCATTGACAAATGTATTCCGCATGGAAGACAGTTTGAATTTGAAATCGTAGATTTCCCCATTCGCAGCTCCCGTTTATTGTATAAGATAGTAGTTCGTAGGCCAACAGAATACCATCGAAGTGGTGTACGTAAACGTAAATCACAGAGGTAACTTCACAAGCAGCACAGTTGCTTTCGAATGTTAGCAACTCACAAGAGTTGAGTAGTTCTCGTATGCTGTAACAGCAGAAATCTCATGATTCCAGCAAATATTGACTCCCTCCTAGAATATCACGACTGCGCTTGAACCAGGTCCATAGCCCCTTTCCACCATCCAGATTATACATTCCAGGGCTATGTCAATAGCTTTCTACAAATTGCGTAATGATACGTTCTACACTATATATACGGTTATGCCGCTTGTATTCCCAATGGTGCTTCCAAACGCTCGGATATTCACCAATTCCCAGGAGTTAAATTTTGATTTTGCTGGGCATATTGTATCAGATCACCACTGTCAGCTCGAATGACATTTAACCGCACTTTTCGGTATTGATGATAATGTCACGACCTGTGCTCGCTAAATTTTAACCTTATTAATTTTTTATTTTTAAGTCTGAATTGGCCGGTTATGGCGACTAGAAAAATTATAGGCTCAGCTGAGCCCGAACTTTTTAATCTATTTTATCAAAATTTTATTATTATTTTAATTTTTAAAAAAATATTTATTTGAGGTGTATGAGAATTTTCAAAAAAACTGATGTTGGGACTCTCAAGTCTCCGATTTTTTTATTTTGAAGTGTGAATTGGCCGATTATGGCGGCCAACAAAATTATAGGCTCGGTTGAGCCCGAACTTTTTAATCTATTTTATTAAAATTTTATTATTATTTTAATTTTTAAAAAATCAGATGTTGGAACTCTCAAGTCTCCGAATTTTTTATTTTGAAGTTTGAATTGGCCGATTATGGCGGCCGAAAAAATTATAGGCTCGGTTGAGCCCAAACTTTTTAATCTATTTTATTAAAATTTTATTATTATTTTAATTTTGAAAAAATCTGATGTTGGGACTCTCAAGTATCCGAATTTTTTATTTTGAAGTTTGAATTGGCCGATTATGGCGGCCGAAAAAATTATAGGCTCGGTTGAGCCCAAACTTTTTAATCTATTTTATCAAAATTTTATTATTATTTTAATTTTAAAAAAATATTTATTTGAGGTGTATGAGAATTCTCAAAAAAAACTGATGTTGAGACTCTCAAGTCTTCGAATTTTTTATTTTGAAGTTTGAATTGGCCGATTATGGCGGCCGAAAAAATTATAGGCTCGGTTGAGCCCGAACTCTTTAATCTATTTCATTAAAATTTTATTATTATTTTTATTTTAAAAAAAGATCGATTTGAGGTCTACGAGAAATTTGAAAAAATCTCATGTTGGACTCTCAAGTCGTCCATTGGGACTTTAGGAAAGATTAGTCTGAGAGATAGTCTCGAAGATAAATTTGAGACTGCTCACAATTTTGAGATTTTAAAGTTATAATTTGAGACCTCAAAAATTCTCGACGTGACTCAAATCGAGTCTTTCCAATGAACTCTCAAGCCTCGAACCGATGCTTTCCTGTTTCTCATTAAATTCTACAAGTCTGAAATTGCGGCCTGAAAATTTCTTTGAGCAGCCAGAAATTTCAACCACTCGCCTCATCAAAATAGCCTCATACTCCTCGTCTGTCCAAGCCACTATCCCTAGAATTCCACCTCACCAGGAGTTAAATTTTAATCTCGTCAGCCATACGGTGCCCGCCAACCCCTGTCAAGCCGAATGTCCCTAGTGCCCCCCCTGACCTATGCTCCCCAAATTTTTCCCCTACGAAATAAAAAAAACGAAAAAAAATCATAATTGCACACTAACACTTCGTCTTCTCGCGCCCGATGTTGTTCACCTTTTTGATTGCTTAATGAAAACGCCCGAGTCGCGTTATTCAGGCAGGCACAAAGGTCCTTAAGTTAAGCCCGAGCATTAATCTAAGTATGTTGAGACTCTAGGTGGAAAGGGTAGAATGAAAAATCAGGGCGCCAGCTGTGAGTGACACTCATTAAACCATTCATATTTTCATCTTTATGGTTTTCATCTATTCATGTGCCAGATGGCTATTATTATTCTCGACAGCCGTACATGACTCCTGAATACAACAATCCCCTATCGTATAAATAAACATCTCAACTATTTTTATTTACCCATATCTACATATAAATATTATTTTTTTTTTTGTTACAGGTACGTTAAGAATCACGTGACCGTGACACTTTTCTCTAATATCATCTCAAGGTAAGTGCAAACATAACCTCAGTATGAATCATGGCGATGCCAGGGTTGCCTCATCAAGACCCAGATTACTGCGATTGTGCATGAATACGAGATGGCAAGAGTGAGAGGTAACGATAGTGTGTATATTTAGGAAATGTGTTCGACTTAGACTGAGGCAAGGATTTTATCCCTCATCATCGTAGTAGGCAAGCTCGCGTGTCTAGACCGGAAGTGGTTCTCGTGCTAGGCGTGGCTCTCTGATATACAACTCTCCCGTGAATATCTCACGCAGCAACCAACGGGCGTCCGATGGGCGGAGGGGGAGGGGGGGGGGGGGCTCAACTCCGTTCCACGGTACTTCTACGGTATTACGTATTTACTTGTACACAACCTAGGCGTCTTATAACATTTATAATCTTAAAACGTTACAACCCAGGAGGGGTTATTTGCGCGAGTTTTGCTCGGTTCTTCCACAGCTAGTGTAATTTGACGGGCAAAATCACGCTATTATTTTGCGAATGTAGGCACCATAAACTATTTTGAATATATATATTTTTTTTTAGTGCGAGGGGCGGGGAATAAATGACTGGGTTTATGGATTCATTGCCTTTTAGGTGGAGTAGTCAAAGGGTTATTTTTTTTTACTCGAGTGGTGTTAGGGATTTTATGAACTTTAGGTGGACAACATTGTTCTAGGGATTTATTTAGATTCGGTGGACTATTGATTGCGTTTGTCTTTGGGCGGTAATTTTGGAAATTGAGATAACAGGATTTTTTTTTTGGGTTTTGGTAGGCGAGGAATTTTGTACGTGTCCTCAGCGTTCCACATTCTTGTGACGTCACAGGATATTTATATTTATATTATTGGATGAGATTTAGAGTAGGGAGAAGAGGATAATTGTTAATATGAAATTAATGAGAAATTTTTAATGAAAAAATTGATAGCCCAGACTGGGATTCGAACCCGCGACCTTCGGATTTTGCATCGGGTGATCTTTACGACGGAAAAATCCGGCTTCTAGGGACTTCTTAAATTTCCAATTTCTTGTCTATATATAGAGATCCGTCCGTCTAACGGCAATCATTTTTACATCGAGGAATAGAATTTGTATAGAGTTCCACATTCTTATGACGCCACAGGACCGACTGTAGGAATAAAATTGGAGAAATGGAGGAAGTGTCTCTTACGATGCAATACTTCGAATAAATATTTATATTATTATATGCAAATGAATGGGGAACTTGATAGAGCGAACAAAGCGAGCGGAAGGCGACCCACCTCTAGTCAGTAAATAATTTTGATCATTTTTTTGTTCAATCAAATTGAGAAAGAAAAAATTTACCAGAATTAATTGTTTAAAAATCTCAAGAAATCATATTATTTTCATCATTCGAAGGACTTCAAGGATTCTTTTTTCAATTTGGAATATCACAAATTAATGAGGAGGATTGAGCGCAGATTGTGATAATATTTACTTTAAAAACTCAGCACCTGATCGCAGAAGAAATTTTGTTACTTTCCTATTACTCACATTTTAATGAAAAATTCACATAAATTTTCATTTCTCATCTCTCAATGGATTTCCGGTGAAATCTAAAAGTATTATCCATTCAAAAATCTCGAGAAATAATTTTTATATCGAGTAAAAGCTTCGATACGTCTCTATTATTCCGCGTCTCATCCCCTCTCACGAAAAACCTCGCCAACTCCATTTCCCGTACTTTCTTCTCACCAGAATCAATGCACATTTCAAAAATGAATCTTTAATGTCTTGAGTTCCGGTGAACCTCTCAACAACTTTAAGTGGCTAATATTTTCCTATACAAGTCCATTGAATTATCTTGAAATTTTTACATCCACCGAATTGCCTTGAACAATTCACCGAAAATTTTCGTCAAGTTCCCATGGACTCGATCCTATCCATAAACTTTACCCTCAACTTTAGAATTATGAACTAGATTATACGTGAAAGTTTTGAAACTCATGCTTTACCTTCGCCCCTGCAGATAATTTGATGAATAAATTCTCCGAGTCATATTCGAGTGGTAGAATACAAAAGTCATCCGCTGTTGATTTTTAATGTTATATCCGGTGAGAAGGGGATAATTCTATGCATATTGAATGTATCGAGACCTTTTGAGGATAACAAAGTGATGATTAATCAATTCCTGTCGACAAATTTGATGCCGCCAGGCTATTTCGCTCGTTCACTCTGCATTATCGACAAACTGCCGGCTGTTTCCATGGCGAAGCCAATTTATTATCTCATTCGAATACTTAATAAGCCGTGATTCATTATTAATAACATAGAGTAGGTAATAACGGTCGGGAGCACGTCGCGGTGATTATTTTCATAATTTTGCGCAAATTTTTCGTATAATGGGAGTTATTTTTCGTTGGCGGAGAGTGGGAGAAAATTTTATGATAGCGGGCTTTGTTTTTTGAGGGTCAAACGGGAGAGACGAGTGGAATGATCGCTTCGTTTTGCTCCCAAAGAACGTCTAAACGTTCGATTTTTTTTTTAGAGAAATAGGAATTACAAATAAAATTGTTTGAATAATTCGTCAATGGGTTTTATTGGTTAAAGGTTTGGGGGTCAAATGGGAGAGATGAGGGACGGGATCACTCCAATTGACCCTCAAATCGGAAACTTTCTTAGGAGCTTAATGAGAGCGCCAAAAATGGGTCAAGTCTCTCCCATTTTGGCCTTGAAATTTGACCCTTCCTAATTTTATAAATAAAATCGACGGGTAGGGAATTTTGCTTTTTGAGGGTCAAACGGGAGAGAGTGGACTGATCACTTCGGTTTGCTACCAAAAATCGTCTGAATATTCATTTTTTTTATTCGACAAATAGAAATTAAAAATAAAACCGTTTGAATAATTCTTCAGTGGATTTTATCGTGTAAATTTTTGTGGGTCAAACGGGAGAGATGAGGGACGTGATCATTCCAGTTGACTCGCAAATCGGAAACCTTAGGAACTTGATGGGAGCGCCAAAAAATGGGTCAACTCTCCCATTTTGCCCTTGAATTTTGACACTTTCAAAATTTTATAAATATAAAATGGAATGGTAGGGAATTTTTTTTTGAGGGTCAATTGAGACCCGTGAACTGATCACTTCGTTTTGCTCTCCATGAACATCGGGACGTTCATTATTTTTTTTCGAGAAATACAAATTAAAAAGAAAATAATTTGAATAGTTCATCAGTAGATTTTTTTGTGTAAATTTTTGTGGGTCAAATGGGAGAGACGAGGGACGTGATCACTCCAGTTGACCCTCGCCACGAATTTATTAGTCTCTCTCATTTAATCCTGTCTCTTCAGGTTGACCCTCAAATCGGAAAATTCCCTAGGATCTTAATGAGAGCAAGAGGAAAATGAGTCTCTCGCATTTTTCCTTCGAAAATTGACCATTCCCAATTTTATAAATAAAATTGAATGGTAGGAATTTTGTTTTTTGAGGATCCATTGCAAGAGACGAGTGGACCGCCCACTTCGATTAGTCCCCAGAAACGTCTGAATGTTCAATATTTTTCCCTTGAAATTGTTCTTTTAGAGTAATAAAAATTAATGAAAAATTCTGAGAATTCCTCAAACTTTCTCGAGATTGACTCAAATTTTCTTGATACTCAACTAAGGAGCGATGAGATCGCCCCACTCGCCTCTCCAATTGAATCCTTACGAACATTTAACCCTCCACCAGTCAAACAGAAGCCTCTTTCATTTGACCCACAAAATTTCAGTCTTCCTATTTTTTGACAACCAGAAATGAAAAAAAAATCGGACAAATGGTATCCCCGTCCTCTCTTGAATCGCTGCCAAAAAAAATCACGACAAGCATGATAATAATGAATAAGAACATCGCGATGAAATGAATACAGCGACGAAAAAAAAAAAAGAAAGAAATAGGTCGGAGGTGTGTCTCAGCCAATTCATAAAGCCCTGTCTGCTCGGCTGGTGTTTTCCTTCCTTTATTTACCCCCAGAGTGATAAGAGCAAAACTGGAACAACAAGACTCAACGAAGAAGAAAGCGACGCCAGGATGAGATTCACCAGTGATAGTCCACTTTGTGGCCAATTCAGATGCACTCAAACTAATTTGCTCCTACACTCTTTCATCATTTTTTTTTTCATTCTCATTCACATTTTATGTTTTTTTTTTTTTTTTTTTTTTTTTCGCCCTCCCTCTCTCTCTCCCTCTCTCGCTCCACCGCCCCGGGGTCTGGCTCATATTTCAGGGTAAACTGTTTACCGTTAACTCAGCCCAGAGGGGGCAGAAGAAGTCGTTGTAGATTATCCTGAATTATGGATAAGAGTTGGAGATGTATGAGGCAGGTAATATATCTCCAGTTCGACGTGGGATTGCGACTTGCGGATGAATTATACCCCGGGTTTTCAGTGGGTGACTATTCAAACCGAGATTGGAAATTCCCATTTACATCAATCTTCAATGAGATGGCGTGATGAATGCGACGAGAGGTTTCTGATGAAATTGAGAATTATATTGATACAGAAAATCTTTGTATTTTGAGGTCTATCCTCCAGTCGGGTTAAGCTACATTTTTTTATACTTTCAGTTTTTGAACTGGTTAATTGAATGGCTTGAGGTAAATTTGAAAAAAAAAAATCGTACGGATTTAAAAACCTGGGGGCCTCCCCCCCCCCCCCCCCCCCCCGCCTCCCCCCCCCTCCCCCATATTACATTGATAATAATAATATTTATTCGAAGCAAGGGATTATTAAAGTCACGACAAATTAATCTTATCCTCGTTTTAATTCTTAGGAACACCTGTCAATTTTTGCGTCGCTAATTTACATAATAATTTGACCGATTTTCCATGATTTTCATTTTTTAATAAATAATGGAAACCAACAATTCATATTGCAATTGTTTGTTAGATAAATTAGTTGGACGAATTTGAAGAGTGAAAATATTTGAACAGACTGAGATAAAAATTGTTTTTGCCTAATATTTATTTATTTGAGGGAAGTATTTATTTTTTCAAAATTGGGTTCAAAAAAGTTTCAATTTTAATAAACATTTTATTAAATTATCTGGAGGATAATGAGATTTTCGATGGCCTTCAATGAATCTTCTCAATAATTTCTAAAATTCGAGGAGATCAGAGAAGAGAGAACCTACGAAATTGATAAAAAAAATAATAATTATTGGAGGAGTTCTTCCGACGTCCCATAAAATACAATAATCCTCTAGACCAAAATGATTGTCATCATACCCAATCAGGATGACCTGCAACTGATTTCTTCGAAGCAATTGGACTTAAAAAATTACAAAATATTTCTCCCGAGCAAATGAACATTCGGCAAAAATAATTTTTTTTCTCACTGCACCCGAACTAACACGGGAAATCAATTTTTCATGAGATGAAAAATCGTGACTTACAATAACTATTTAATTACCACGATCTATTCTATTCTGAGCTTTCAAATGCCGTGAGCAATCAATTTGCCCCCGAAATAATGAGAAATTCGGTATTATTTCACTGAGAAATGGAGAACAATGGCATCCGAAATGGGAGACGATATCCGGAAAATTATGATTGTATTAAAATTTTTATGCCTTCTTTCTCCATCAGTTCATCTTCCCCATCCTTTCATGAATGAGAATGACGAGTTTGCTACTCCGCCCCTGTTACGGAATCGATCCGCATAATGTTTCTTTCAAACGTCCCTCCCGCCCCCCCTTCTCCTCCCCCTGCCACCCCACAACCCCCTTTCGCCGACATTATTGCCGTTCTACGGCATTTCATTTTCGACTGAGCCTCTAGCCCTGAGCGCCTCCTCGCAATTTGAGCTTGTTGAAAATTTGCAATGCAAAGATGATAGTTTTCTTTCTTTCCTGCCGTATCCCCTCGCCCCCCCCCCTCCCAACCCCTCCGCGTCCGTTCGCTCATCCTTTCGGTGTTTTAAAGTGCTTTACGATCGCTTTTCCAGGTTTTAAATTTTTCATTCGATTTTTATTTCACCTTAAGACGAGCCGGTTTTTTTCCTGAATTGATGGGTATTGATTTGAAATTAATGCCAGGATATGGTTCGAGGTTTCAATGGATGAGGAGAAATTGGAGAGTCAGTGGAATATTCGTACTACTGATGTTTCATGAATAAAATCTTGTTTTTTAACAGTCAATTATTCTCATAAATTTTCGGGGGTATTTTGTTACTGAAACATTTGGGGCATCTGGGCGTATTCGAATTGATACTCGTTTCAAATTCTGATAAAATCTTGACAATTTTACGTTGAAGGCACTTCGTTAAATTCCATATTCTGCAAACAATATGAAACCGTCAAATCTCGCAACAAAAATCTGACAAATAGAATTATTTATACAATACCAAACATTTTGAAACCCTCAAAGTCTGATTTAGGATATTTCGTTATCGAAATCTATCAGATGACGTGAATCAAATTTTTGGAATGGAAATCTCGAATCGTCGATATCATTCGACCAAACGATACGATTTAAATTCCTCGAAAATTAATTTTATACTTTAAAAAGATCCTGCAAAATTTAATGTAGAGTCCCGAAAAATCACTTTAACTCTCCAACTCATTCTACTAATAATTGAAGACAGTTCATTAATTCTTACATTCTGTAAACCAACGAAAATTGTCAATACTCGTCAAAATGATCTGAAAGAATCTGATTATTCAGACGAAAGAAAAAATTCTTAAATTCTTAAAATTTTAATTTGAAATATTTTATCAGCAAATGCTAGCAGATGTCATTAAGTGAATTTTGTCATGCAAATACGATTGAAACCTCTTAAAATTTATGTTAAACCCTGAAAGTCACAAAAAATTTTTACCATCTAACTCACTTTCCCCAGTCATTGAAGACACTTCGTAAAGCTTCGCATCTTCAACCTAACTACCACCCCCAAATCTCGAAAAAAATCTGACAGAATATGATTGACAACACAAAAAACAAAATCAAAATTCCTATCTAAAACAAAAATCCTGAAATTCTCAAAATGATTATTTAACATATTTCATCCTCAAAATCCATCAAATGGGATTCAAAATATTTATACAAATGTGATTACAACTCTGGAAATTTCATTATAAATTCTGAAAAAAAACAGTGCAAAAAAGCCTAAACAATCACAAAAATTCACTCGACATTTCTCACATTACAAATAATTGAAGACATTCCATTAAATCTCGCCTCTTTAACGCAACTAAACCCCTCAAATCTCATTTTTAGAAAATCTGAAAGAATATGATTATCCACAAACCAAAAAACTTGAAATTCCTATCTAAAACAAAAATCCTGAAATTCTCAAAATTATTAGTTAACATATTTCATTCTCAAATCCATCAAATAGAAAGCAAAATATTTATACAAATGTGATCACAACTCTTGAAATGTCATTATAAACCTTGAAAAAAAAAACAGTTCCAAAAAGGCTAAACAATCACAAAAATTCTCTCGACATTTCTCACTTTACAAATAATTTAAAACATTCCGTTAACCCTTGCCTCTTTAACGCAACTAAATCCCTCAGATCTCCTTTTCAAAAATCTGAAAATAGTATATTTCGTAACAAGTGAAAAAAAATGGTTTTTGGCGAGTGGGAGGTTTATATCACGAGGCGAAGGCGAGTGATATAATCCCACGAGTCAAAAACCACTTTTTTCACGAGTTACGAACATAATTTTTCATCTCAATGTGTCGAAAAAATAATTTTTAGT
>JAPYZN010002130.1:0-15929 GCA_030522865.1 Psyttalia lounsburyi
GGGTATGAGTTCACATGCAGTACCTGGTCAACTCCCTCACATGGCGAATGCACACCTATGGTCATTTTGGTGACTGTCACCAAACTGCCCACACGCCCACTTACCCTATGTTGGAGTTTCACCGTTAAGTCATCAGACTGACCATCTTACTTACATATATATATATATTACTCATCATAAAATCGTCATGGTGGAAAAATTGCATATAATTTGATCCATTTATCACTGAAATAAATACCTTGAATGTGAATTGAATTTAAAAGCATTTTTTTTCTTACGTATCATATACATTTAGGCAAAATAATAATTCTCTTATTCTGCCTAAGAATTCTGTCTACTTTCTCTTTACTATTCAGTATATATTCTGTATATTTGTCTTCATTCAAACCTGCAAAGACACGTATAAAAAAACCTGTATATAAAACTTAGTATATGTGTAGTCACATCGCATCAAGAGGCTAGATACGACTAGAGATTATTTAAGTTGGCAACGAAAGACAATAGGACTACTATGATGAGGACCAAATTTAAGGTAAAGCTATATATTCAACATAATGGTTGAGTAATTCGTCTCTCCTGCTCGATCCTCGTGATGGATACCCTATGTTATTTGATCCTTGCAATCATCTAGCGTCACAATCCAATTTAATCCTCATAGTAGCTCTCGACGTGGATAAGGATTTGAATCATCAAAGATATCTAACGAAAAAATACATTAAGATTTTTGTCACCACTATTATGGTATAATTGCATATTTTTTTCTTCCTCAGGATGTCTCGTTTCGTGAGAAATTTCCAAAGTTCAAATAAAAATTTCATTTACTTTTTAAATTTTTACTGCCTTTATTGCTTTTATATGGAATTCTTAATTCCAAATAAAGGAGAGTTTAATGTACATCACGGGAGGATAACAGGTCATTTTAACCCGCGTGGAATGTGCCCTGTGGTTCTGTCATGGCATACTCGACACTTTTTGTCACATTTGCGTATTCTAGTTTGATATTTTGCATAAAGATGAAGGAATATAAATTCCGTCATTCTACGGCTCTTTTCAAAACCATAGAAATTAGAAGAATGTAATAAGCTACTTTCGTCATTTAAGGAAAAACTCAAACTCTCTGTTCGCATATGATGAAAATTTATTCAACAAGAAATGAACAAGTTGTCACAAAAAGAGCAAAAATTAAATGGGTTGCTATAAAAAATCTCAATTTTGAGTTTTCCACATAGCGTCCATTAAATCAGATCACTTGGGAGAGCACTGAAGACAGAAAATCGACTTGCGAGCTTTCAAAATATTTGAATTCGTCTGAGCTGTCTGAAACCCAGCTGAACCGAAGGAGCGGAGAATTTGCATCGGAAAAATACATCAATAATACACAAGGATTTGTCCAGCTTTTCCATGTCCAAAAGATTAAGAAATTAACGTCGCGTTGCTCTATGATTGTGGCCATCGAGTGGTCAGAATCCTTCAATTATTAAGTCAGTAATTTTTCAGACAATTAACATTCGTCTGCATAACAACATATTTGTTTTTGTTGATAGAACATACTGTTAGAAGTCCAGAGACCCTCTCCTCCCAACTGTACAACCGTAATTCCTGAAGAGCCACTTTTCGAAAGAGACGACTCTAAAAATTATTTTTCCTATGTCTAAATTATTGCAATAAATCATCTAAAGCACCAACATGGCCATTACCTCATTATCACCTCTGTAAAAAAAAAATCAAATACTCAGAAAAATTGAATAGAAAATGTGTAAAAAATAGTTGAAAAACGTTGTTGTCATAAAATGCTGCCAAACTTGATTGAGATTACTAATATTATTAATTAATGATTGCTTGAAGCAATTAATACGATTTTTTATCATAAAAGATGGTAAATACACGAGAAAACAACGAGTACCTACAGAAATCTCTATCTACATAATAATGCAAACCTCTGGGTTCTACTACTCGGTTCCCGATTAGTTCCTAGTAATTCCGATTAGTTCTCATAAACGTTTTTTCCTTGATTGTTCGTATATGCTGTGGGAAACAACAGGCTTACTTGCTAAGTTCCATTTGATTCAGATCGATTTGTATCATATCCAATAAAACGATTGCCTATCGGAAACAAACAGAAATTCTCTCAAGCCCCATTTCATTCCTCTATTTTTTCAATTGCCTATCAAACAAGCATTTCTCTGAAAAGTAGTCGGGCCATATCTGTACCATAATATGTTTCTTATTTGTTCCTATTAATATTTCCATCCCGAAGCTTTCTCTACTTAATTCGAACTAACAGGTACATATAACACAGTCCGGTTGATTCCCATAAGTTTACCAATATTCTGGAAAACTATTTACAATAGGAAATAAACGGCACTCCACTCAACCACCGTTCAAAACCTTTATATTATCTATACGGGATTTGCGAACCATTTTCTTCTAACTAATCGGAATACAATAGTTACATGCAATTATTCCTATTAATTCCCATAATTTTCTTTATTCTAAACTCTACCTAGCAGGTAAACGGAATATAATGGGCAATGACAGAGACACCATTAATTCTGGTTACATTTTTAGCATTCGATCGGAAATAATCGGAGACTTTTACCAGGGCTATAGTCAACAAGACGAGCCGGAGGAAGGCACAGAATCCTGCTCCAGACTCCTGCCTCCTCTGGAGGGAGCCAACGAGGATGACAGAAATGGACAGACTCAGGTACCACTCGACGAAGAGGATATGGTCACTCTCAACGCGCTGAAACGGTTAGCCGAGGATCAAGCAAGGGACCCAATGCAGGAAATAATCGCCAGCAGTCAAAACAAGGAGACTCACCCGTTAACTGGGAACCTACAACCAAGAAACGGAGCGGAAAAAGATGACGTAGACGTAGAGCTCGGGAAAATGAAGGAAACGGCACCTCTTAGCGAGAAGCTCCCAAAGGCACCTCCAAACTTCATCCGCTCCGATTGCAACGAGGAAAGATGTCAACAGAAACTAGCAGAAATGGAAAAAAAGCTAGGTGAGAGACTAGAATACGAATTTGGCTCCTTGAGAAAATTTCTGCAGGAATCCAGAACCCTTCAAGAAAAAATGTTGAAACAAAGGGATGAAGCAAGTAACGTGCTCAATTCGACCAGGCACGAACTCAAGAGAACTCTGGCACTGAATAATACCAAAGAGGTGGCAAGACAAAGGGAGACTCTGTTGAGAAGGGAGGAAGAGAGAATAAAAAAACAACTACGAGCCGAAGAAAAGCAAGTAAAGAACCTCAGGAAGCAGCTAGAGAAAGTCAGAGAGGAGCTCGAAGAAGCGTGGTCTCAAAAGGAGGTTAACAACAATATACCCACATGGTTCAACCAGAAGGCATCAGCTTCCAACGACTACAGAAGACCGCAGCAACACCAGGGGTCAAGAGAGCAAAGCCAATCCAAGACCCACAGGGGAATGAATACCTCTGACAATGCTGGGATCAAACCCCAGGGGCGAGGAAAACACAGAAGGGGGGAGAGGGTCATAACGCGTGGAGAGATCCAGACTACCGCAGACACGAGTCGTCGCCAGGGCCGTGACCTCAGCGAAAGAGAAAGCAACGTGAGAAGGCCCCCCGGAGACGGAGTACAGACGTCCAACTGTAGAGACGCCTCGCTCGGCAGAGCGCACGAACCAAGAAAGTAGAAGAGCTGGAAGCCGGCATGGAGCTAACGAGAGAGATACAGGAGGGCCCCGAGAGCGGAAGGGACCCCCATTACTGGTGGCAGATGCTGATCACCTACACCAGGAAGTCGATCAACTTCTCCAGGAGAAGCTGAACATCGACCCAAAGGTCACCAACTTGGTGAGAAACGGTACCAACGCGGTAGTCACACTGGGCACAATGGACATAAAGAAAGTAGTCATGGCAAGAACATCTCGTCTGAAGGGGAGCGACATGTGGATCCAGAATCACTGGACACGGAGGGAGAGAGAAGTCCAAAGGTGGATTGAGGAGGAGTCAGCAAGAATCAGCGCGGAGGAACACAACGCAGTGACAAAAGGGTACCTGAAACTGTGGATTAATGACCACAAGTACACGTGGGACCATATCAGGGCAGGGCTGATCGAGCAGCCCTTTCGGGGAAGCTGGAGGTGGTATTAAAGTCGTACAGTGGAACGTGGCAGGAGCGGCGAACATGTGGCTAGCCTTTGACTGTAGAAAAATATGATATTGTTTTAGTGCAGGAGACGTTCGTTGAGGATAAAAGACAAGACTACTTACTCAAGAGATTAGCAACTGATGGAAAAGAACACGTCTGGTTTGCAAAACCAGCTAAGAAAGTGAAAGGCAAGGGACGAGGCAGTGGTGGTCATGTACTAGGACTTAGGAAAAGCCGTACCAAAGACTGGGCAGTCGAAGAATGGCGCCTGGGATTTTTTTTGAAAAGAAATAGGGATAAAGACAAGCTGTGGGTCATATATATTTATAACAACATTGGGATATACAAATCGAGAGAGGAACTGAAAGAGAGGGTGTTGGACGGAGGCGCGGTGGGAGCGGCAATCATTGTAGTGGGGGACCTAAATGCCAGAATCGGACAAGAACAAGGGGTCACGGAGTAGGAGATGGAGACAGTCGCGAAAAGAGTCTCTCAAGATGCACAACTTAACAGCGAAGGTAGGAAACTTCTCAAGCTATGCGAAGAGACAGGCTTAATTATTCACAATGGGAGAGCTAGAGGAGATGAAGGGGGAACCTTAACTTATGTCAGAGGGGCCGACTCAGTCTTGGACTTAGTCCTTGTCCAGGAGAATTGTAGTGAACCCAGAATTGAATGGCTAATGGTGGTTTCTAGAATTGAGTCAGACCATCTACCAGTTACGTTTGGAATAGGGGTGATGGCACCGGATGCGATCAAACCAATATCCTCACCCCAGTCAAAGAATCAGAAGACAGACTAAAATGGAAAGAGGAGAATCGAGTTCACTACCAAGAAAAGCTGCTGGATATATGGAACGAGAACCCAGAGCCTGACCCGGCGTCTGTCTCCTGGGAAGAACTGAAGGGAAATATATTGGAGGCAGCCAGAAAGGCTGACATGACCTCGAAGCTACGTAGGAAGACAGGGACGGCTCAATGGTCCAACAGAGAGTACAAGGATTAAAGAAAGAGAACCTGGTGCTACCTAAAAAAAATTCTTCTGGTTCACTCAGTTTCCAACAGAGCCACGGTAAACATAGAGACGAAGAAACTGAAAACCCTAGTAGACAGCTCAGGGAAAGAATGGATGGAGGAGCGACTAAGAGCAGTTGAAGCAAGTCAAAATATTGCTGATTGGTGGAAAGCCATAAATAAATTCAGACCCAGGAGGATCAGAAGGGGTGAGAATATTTCTAAGGAGCAGTGGAGAGAGCACGTTGACAGGCTGCTAGGAGCGCAACCCGAAGAGAAACAGGCTCTATCTCTGCCCGGAGGAAGATGGGCAGCGGTGGAGGCTGAACCCCTTGGTGAGAACGTGGACATCCACCTTAACCGAGACTTCGACAGAGGAACTCAAGACAGCTTTGAGCAAAATGAAAAATAAGAAGGTATCAGGGGAAGACCAAATAGCTGCAGAATTTCTCAAAGCCGCACCTCCTGATCTGATCATGGGACTTCTTGCCTGCTTCAACCGCATATGGCAGAGCGGCTGCCTACCTGCAGGCTGGGAGACGGCCAGGATTGTGCCCTGTACAAATTTGGAGATGAAAACAACCCTAAAAACGACAGGGGAATTTCTTCGCTAAACTCGGGGTATGAAGTGCTGGCCAACCTTATCAACATGAGACTCAGCTCGTGGATAGAAAGGGAAGGATTGTTAATCCGTCACTGGTCGCGCCAACTTTCCGGTAATGCTTACGCGCGCGATGAGAGAAACTCTCACGGCTACGCGCGCATTCGATGAGACCATATTTGATCGTACTTACGTCTTAAATTTGGAACTAATTATATTTATATATTATTTACATTGTGTATACAAACATTGCGAACAGATTTCCGCTTTTCTCCACCCCACCGCCCCACCTCCGTTCAGCTCTTCGGCCTTTATCGGCCGCGATTGAGCTCACCCGAAGCGCTCTCCTCATCAACTGCCTTTAGGCGCGCAGAGAGGGAATCTCTCACATTTTGTGACGGAGCTTGATAAAATTAAAAAAAAAAATTAATTACAAATGTTAGGCCATTCGGACCGGTTTCAGAAGTAAGAGGGATAGTTACTTGAGGTATAGAAGAATTTTCGCCGAAAAATATCGAGTTATCGGTCAAGTTTTCTATACCCTGAAAAAAATGTGTCAGAGAAAATCTCATAGCGCGACCGCTGACGGGTTAAAGGAGAGTCAGAGTCACACTCGACTTGCGAAGTGGTCTCGGAGCAAGGAGTGTCGGAGAACTTCAGAGTAACCACGGGAATGCTGCAGGGATGCCCCCTCAGTCCCACTCTCTTCAATATCTTCTCGGATGATATCGACGAGGAGTGGGAACGGAAGAAGATAGGCGGTTCTTGGATAGGACAGACAAGAATCTTTAGTCTGAAGTACGCGGACGATTTAGCAATAGTAGCAGAGAACTCAGGAGAAATGCAGAGGATGTTAGTCGCACTACAGAATTGGACAGACAGGAACAGTATGAGTGTAAGTGAATCCAAAACGAAAATTATGATTTTCAAGAAAGAGGGAAAAGACTGCAGTCAGAGCAGTGGCCATTAAAAGAAGTGAACATTGAGGTGGTGGATGAGTTTAAGTACTTAGCTTACTAGTTCTCCAAAGAAGGTTCCACAAGACATCTCCGTCACACAGCTGCGAAAGTGACCCTGGCAGCGAACATGATGTGGGGAATAATAAAAAGAGCTAAGGTCAGTACCCTGGGACGCAGATTATACCTCATGGACTCAATCGTGAGATCCGGGGCACCGTATGGTGTCGAAGTGTGGGGCTGGATCTAGAGGGATGAAATTGAACGCTGGCAGAGTCGATGCATCAAGATAGCGATGGGTCTGGCGAAGAACACTCCAAACTATATTTGGAAGGTGGAAGCAGGCAGGTACAGCATGAAGAGTATGGCCAGGATAAGAGCATGCCGATATATAGGCAACATTCTCCGCATGAAAGATGAGAGATGGCCTAAGATTTGTCTCCAAGAAGAGGTCAGGGGAATCCTCAACAAGGATCTCTCAAACTGGGGTAAAGGAGTGGAAGCAGCTCTCATCGAGATGAAGTTCCAAGGGACACTGCTAAACTTGTAGAAGAAGGGGTGCCATGAGGAGATTGAGGTCACACTCCAAGAGGGCCTGGAGTCGCTGAAAACCCAGGAGCGAGAGCAAGAGTGGGCAAAAATCGAAAGCTCCACGTACAACAACTACTTTAAGGATTGGATTGCCAAGGATCAAGAGAACGGAGCAACCTACTGGAGGCTAGAGAATGTAGATGGCTGGGTCAAGGAAACCTGGGCAAGGATACGCTGTGGTAACGTGTATAGGGCCGGAAAAAAAGGCGTTACAAGCTGGACTTGCAGAGTCTGGCTTAGGGAAGATGAAACCATAGAGCACATCTGGGTGTGCCCGGAGGTACACCTTCTGACCAAGGAACAGTGGGTTTCGCCAGTTAAGGCTATCCAACCGCCAGGTAGACGGAATCAGGCCCTAGATGATCGAGACGATGAAAGCTTCGCCGCAGAAAGAATTGTGTGCGTATACTCGCGTCTTCGAAAGTCTATGCAACACGGCATGTCAGAAGGGAAGATGAGAGACGGAAGAGACCCTTTGTAGCGGTGGACATCAACCCTTCGAGGACCTGATGGGAGATCTAAGCCCATATGAAAGGCAACGCGATGAACGCATCGCGAATCAATAATGTTCGAAAGCTCTAAACTACTCTCTGGCTCTGTATGTAATATTCTACGTAATATTGTAATGTGGGGAACATGGGAAGGGAGTGTAAAAGATCGATGATCATACCTCTGGCAATAAACTAATAATAATAATACAAAATATCCTCCTTCTAACGCCATCTAGCGTAATCCAATCATCTTATAAAGCGCGAAATACAGATCACTACAGCCATCTATTGCAAAAATAATGGCTTACTTATTACTAGACCTAATATAATTCATGCTCCAAAGGAAGGAAGGAAGGCAGGAAGAAGATTTTTAGTTCTCGTCAAACTTGGGATATTGTAAATAAACGTAAAATCATGCTTGTATTATGATTTATAATATATGCTTTATTATTATTATTGGAATTTAAAAATAAATCATTTCCGTTTCTTGGGTGCATACTCCAATCCTCGTATATAATTCTTATTAATTCGGTAGCTTTCAGTCAATAACTTATAAACATGAATCACCTGATTCCCCTGAACAAGAACACTAGGCGTCTTTTTTCCAGGAACGTCGGTGATGGTGGCACTAGCACCGATTCCCTGACATTCTTTACTAAACTCATCTAACCGTATACCAAATTGCTCTAAATTATTTATCAAAGTCACTTTTTTATTGTTGCATCGAGTAGCCACAGTGATATCGATAGGTTGTAATTTTCCAACATGCAGAACAGTCATGCCAGCGACCGTTATCTCATGTGCATGTGTCATACGCCCAACCAATTTGTTGATACCATCTTCCATTGATAAAGTTACAACATTTTCTCTCGTCTTGAATATTTCAGCAAGTTGAGGATTCAGTTTTAAAATTTTGCCGTCTTGAAGATTCTCCTTTCTCACGTAATCCATGAAACATTTCCGAATCTCTGCCCGTTTCATAATTTGACCCTTTTGGTATCCAAATTTTGAAAGAATTGGAATCACATCGGCAGTAATTTTATAACACTCAGCAACAATGGGTGCATGGGAAGGCATTTCTAATGGTAATTTTAATTCTTCATTTACCACCAATTCTTTCAATAATGTGTTTTCACTTTGGATGTATACTATACTTTCAACACCTTTAATTATCGTAGTGTCGATAACTTTCATCGACTTCATTTTGGCTAGAAAAACTGACATTTTTTTGTAGGTCGTTTTTTTCATATCCAGATATTGGTTATGTGGACAAGCAGGAACAAGGTAATTCTTGAAGAAGTTAGAACTTAAGATAGGAAGCTCGGATTTTTTCATCATTTTACAAGCTTTTAAAAATGAATACTCTAGAAGTTTATCCATTGCCTCAACAGAATCAGATGAAGGTTCTAAATGCTCTGCAAAAGTACTCCCTGCTTGTTCCTGAAATGAAATGTAATAAAAATTGAACTATTAATTTACTTCTTGAAAAAAAATAAATATATAGAAAAACAAAAGTAAAAAATTGGTCGGGGTTGTTGGTCGCTCGCTACGCTCGCTCCCATTGTTGTTGCGTTGAACTACTAACTTTCCGACCAATTTTCAACGCGATTCGTAAAGCAATTTTTTTCTTGTATTCGGCTCGTAACGAGTCTCATAACCAACTTTTCGATGGGCTGAAGTATTAACGTCAAAATTTGGACTTGGATTTCACTTTAAAGAATATGAATACGGGTGAGGGGAATTTACTCCCGTCCTAATGATATCTCGCCAAAGTCAATGCCTATAGATAGCGACCAAAGGTACTTCCATTGGATGACTCGTCTGCGCAGGAGCGTGATGGAGAGAAATCCAAAAAACCCGAAAAGGTGTGGGGGAAATTTACTCTCATGGTGATCAGGGGTTAAACTAGTGAAAATCTATCGATCACGACAACATTAGCTGCGATCGCATCACGCATGTGCACGGGAACGTGATCGAAAGCGTTGAAAGTTTATCCTCAGTTTTGAAAAAACTAAAGAGAGGATGGTGGGAATAGTCTCCCAATCTGATCAGATCGAGACTAAGTCAATACCTATCGACCGTGATCAAAATGATGCCGATCGCATTGCGCGTTTTCGTGGGAGTGCGAGCGAAAAAACTTTCGCAAACACACACACCCACACACATATTTTTCCAAAAATCATCGGGGGAGAATCTCCTGGCCATGAATTGTCGACAGTCCATAAAATTACGATTTTTTATTTTCGAGGTGAAACCAATAGCTCCGTATCGGGAAGCTAATATATAGTACCTGTTATCCATCTCTATTTTTTAAAAATTTGCTGTACTATCAGATTTTTTGGCTCATATTGAAGATCTGAACACCCTTTGGTCGGAAATAATTAGTGTTGGCTGGTACGAACTTCAGAACATCGGGTAACTCACCACTCTTCTGTGACCCGCAACCAGCGGCGCCATAAGGTGATGCCTGGTACCAAAAACAATCTATATTGATGCAGACAGACAAGGAACACACAAAAATAATGGCAAAACAATGAACCGTTATGATCCCCTTAACAGAAAATTCATCCAACAGTCCGCCACTACTGTCGCCCGAAACTCCACTACGCATCATTCGTCATGAGCCAGACAGTGAGATACGAGGGAAATGAAAGAATTTTTTGCCAGTAAATAATTGTATTATTGGTATCAAGCCGAAAGAATTTTCGGAAACAGCCCCTGCTTTGAGAGAAAAGGGATTTAGCCACCTCGCGAATGAACACGCCGAAAGAAGCCTCGAAACCTAAATTCACTTACGGCGAACGTTACCTCACCAAAAACCACTGGAAAATGGAAAGGGCCGCTGTGAAATGGAATGCAAACTGGAGAAATATTCGGCAACACACTGGTACACTACCGAGCCACACGAAGGTGAAAATAGACTCTTTAAGTCGGAACTCAGAGCGCAATCATAATTGTTAACTCACTTAAATTCGATAGAGTCACTCAATAGTGGAAGTACGCGCTCTATATCTGACTTTAAAGCGATATTATAGTTAAGAAACTCATAGTGGTATGGTCTTTCGGATATATCTTGATTCTTCCGAGAGGATCGGTATCGCCAACAGCACGTTGGAGCGGGTCTATTCCTCGGACTGATTGTCCGACAGTCTGAGCGTAATTAACTCGATCTCGAAGAGTTACCAACAACTTAGAGGGGTCACTCGTTGGGACACGCCTACTCTCACGAGGATTTCACGAGAGACCCGGAATTTTAACGGGGAGCGCAATGGCGTAATTACAAAAATCTTTATGACACCCCTTACAGAACGCGTTTGATTTAAACAGGCAAGGTTGATAAAATAACTTACTAATAGTAAGAAATAGAATATTAAGCTTAATAATACTCTTAACTAAACTGCCCAATTACAACATTCAGCAGGTGGTCGCTCGCCTAATTACTGGTCCGTCTTGTCATCTCACACTGGTCGTTCTCCAGGATGTTTAGGAGTTGAAAGACACGTAAAATATTAATTCTAAAATTCTCCGAGATTTTTCCGCGCGATTTGGAAAAGGGCTACTCCCTTAAAGGATGCCGGATGACTCGTTAAGTTTGGCCTTTCGCGATAACTTTACCGGCGGGGGGGAGGGCAATGGAGGA
This sequence comes from Psyttalia lounsburyi, assembly GCA_030522865.1. Taxonomy (NCBI): domain Eukaryota; kingdom Metazoa; phylum Arthropoda; class Insecta; order Hymenoptera; family Braconidae; genus Psyttalia; species Psyttalia lounsburyi. Next base: position 11,418 of record JAPYZN010002130.1, read on the forward strand.
GACTGCTTTACCGGCAGTCGGTAATGCCGGCCTTTGCCTTGCCGGTTGGGGTGGTAATGTCGGGGATTAATTTTTCATATGCGATATCTACTTTTCTCAATCAAGGGGCGGGGGGGGGGGGGAATAAATATCCAATACTCAATATTTGATGGTTGATGTCTGATACTCAATATCTGATGTCTGATATCTGATGTCTGATGGCTGATGACAGGTGGCTGATGACTGATATCTAATATTTCGCGTTTTATTGAGTACTACAGCGCTTTTGTTACGATTTATCGATTTTTACTCCAGTTTCCTTATGATAATTTTCCCAATAAAACGAAATCATTCTGCGCCCCTCGAGACTCTATACTTGTAATGTTGAGACGTGAATTTAACTGATGAATTATTGCAGTGCGATTGGAAAAAATAAATTTTTTACTCCATATTCTGCGCACCGACTTTGAAGCATCAAGGAAACGCTCGTACCCTCCCTGGTCCCTCCCCTCGAGTTTACCAGCGAGCACGTACCCATTCTATAAACATTGACGGTGACCTAGCAAGGTCATGGGTGTAGTGAAATTACCGAAGTGAGAATCAAGTGCAGGTCTATTCACCTCATCAGCTGAGACTGCTGCGATCGAAAGTCGAGTGTGTGAGCAGTTCATTTGAAAATTATAAAAAGAATGTAGACATTTTTCTAGGAAACAACAATCGTTTCCAGGAATCAAATTTCGGTTGGAAACAATTTTGATCGAGTGGGGAGAAAGAGATGTAAATCATTCTTTTTTCATGAGCATCTCGGAGAAAAAAAAACGAAAATCTCCAACAGGATCTAGACGCCTTTCCATGAAGCCTCAATCGTTTTTTGAAAATCAAGTATAACTCGTGAAATATTGATTTTATACGAAAAAAAACTAGTATGCTTTTATGTTTCTTTTAAATTGATCTTTCCATTGCAATAGTCACATTTGCAAACTTTTGATTTTACCGAATTCCTCAAATTTTATTAATGATCTGGAACCCGTGAAATATTGATTTTATGTGAAAACACTAGTATGCTTTTATGTTCCTTTTGAATTGACCTTTCCACTGCAAAAGTTACATTTACGAAATTTTGATTTTACCAAATTCACGAGTTATCGTTTTTCATTTGCCCTTACAAAACAATGTGTTATTTGTGGAAACATTGGACACAATTTTCATGGAGTCGGGGGAAGGAGATATATAAATCGTGAATTTTTTAGGGAGCACTTCAGTTGTAATCATGGAGAACCTCTCGCCAGATTATATACGCTATTTAAATAGTACTCCGCCGTTCTGTCCAGACTTTGAAGATATTGTGAAAAAGCATTTCGGCGATATTCCGCCGGAAAATATCTGGAGTCTCATCAATGATGTGTGCTGTTTGGAGAGGAATTATGCTGCTGTTAGAAAGAAAGATGAGGAAGACGCTTTGGATAACTCATGAATCACTTCATGGAGCAGTGGAATGAAGAGAAGGAGACTAGGACCAAATCTGTACCGGAAAAGTCTAGCAGCGCCAATGCTTGGCATTCTACATGAATTGAAACTTGGTGTGAAGGTTGATAATGATGAATAAAAAAATATGTTTTCAACAATAATTATTGTTTATCTATTGAGTTGAAAAATTACATTGATTTTTTCAAATAAGTTTCTTAAGGCTTCCGGTGAGTAGACTGTATTCAACGATTCGATCATGCAAGATCAGGCAGTAGGCTGCGGTGTTGGCGGGAAAGATCTCTGCTGATTCAAACTCCAGACGAATGTCCACAGGTCCAGACTTCAAGAACTCGTTCTGTTTGGAGCAATCGATGACGATAAATGGAACTGTTTACAAGAAGTTCGCTTTGCTGAATAGCGGCTCAGGCTCTTTATGGTAATAAGATGTTTGGAAGTTGGTATACATATCGTAGAGAAGAGCTGATTGATTGTGTTGAAGGTCCAAATTCAGATTTTCATAGGGATAAATTTGTGAATTCAGGAATAACTTGATCTCCCGAATGTTGCAATGGTCAAATACACTTGCATCTTGCCCGCCTTGAATTTTTCTAGCTGTTTGGAAGCCTACAATGACGTCACGGGGTTTTTCCAATTGTGTTGAGGATTTCACAGTCCAGGCGTGTTTTGACGTGCTTGGCAGTAGAGGATACTCATACAATTCCCACGATCGAAAGCTAATCGGGACCACATTGTCCTTTGAAATCTGATTGAGAAGCTGCACTTTTCGGGAGTCTCCAGGTTTAATGTAGGGCAACATCCAATCGATCTTGGTAATGGTGATTTTGAAAGCTTCAGTCTGCTATCCATCAACTCGTGGTTGAACTATAGCATTCAGATCGCTGTGTTAACGTGTTAGGATAAGCTCATGCTATGCATTCACAATAATTCTCTGGTAATCTTCAGCGAATCCTAAAATCATGCTCAATGGAATGGATACATCAAAATATCCTGCTCCATCAGTTATTTTCCTAGCATCGTCAATCTTCCAGCCTGTATTTTCCATGAGATATTTCTGGCTAGGGCTCTGGGAGATGTAATTTTTAATTAATGTTGTCAAACCAACATTTTTGCATTCATCAATTTCCACAGAATTAAATTCATAGCGGATTTCCTCGAATAAATGGCAAATGGCATTGTTTACGAGCTGTGTATTTGCAACAGCTGTGTTATTGTCTTTTGTCAGCCTGCCACAAATGTGTAATGAACTCTTGCTTGGAAGCACGCAGAGATCCTGGTGCTGGATGGAAATACGGATTTCATCGTTCTTGTTGAAGGAAGATGATGCGAATGGTTGGTGTGAGTGAATCTTGTAGTGAGCAATGGACTCATCAAAGATGATTCGCTTCTGAATGTTTAGGATCTCTTCCGTGGTAGATGGCAGTAACAGCAGGCGATAAAGACACAACAAACTTTCTTCCTTTTCCGCGAATTTCCACACCCAGAGTCTTCAGGAACTTGAGGTTCTGCGATGTTAGCTTCGTGAGAGGAACTCGACGACTGTCCACTTGCCGGCATGAGTTGTCACTTTTATAACTGCGACCGATTTTTCGAGGGAGTTCACATGAATAATGTTTGGAGGCGTGATAGATTCGTAGAATGTTGAATATGCCAAAACTTGTCCTTGAAAACCCAGCAGTGGGCCAATGGAATCCACGGGCGTCAAATTTATCGGTGCATCCTTTGGCGCTTCAATCACCGTCTTGAGTGTCTGACCATTCGCCTTTAAACGGAAGGGAATTTTATAAGCTAATAATTGCTCTTTCAAAAAATTTTCAATGTCACTAATTTCATAGCTTCCTGTGGGTATGGTGAAGTCTATCACCAATCCATTTTTTTCAATGTAAAATTTATTACACCCTTCGCCGATATTGGGAATTGAATTGTATGTAAGAAATTGCACAACCCCCACACTATATGGTTTCTCAGGTGATAATTCAATGGGTGGAAAATAACTCGCCTCCAGTATAGAGGATCTGCCCGACAAAGTCAAGGTAAGTGAGTCACTCATCATAGTCGGCGCTCAACTGATATAAATATAAACTATTCTGCCGCTTTATACCAATTCACCGGCGACAAATTTCAAACATAAATGTCCACAGATGACGGTATCATAGTCTTAATAATTTTTAGGGTTATATTTCACAACACTACCGCCACCGAAATAATGAGGTGGACGCAAATTACCATAGCTATCAAAGTAGATAACTTCATGCCCCTTCTTTTTATATGCAACCCAGTGGGTGCCTGGGCCATCTTTATCATCAAGATTGACTATAGCTGATTCATATTTCCATGATCCACCTCGAGGCAATGCATTTCTCATATTAATACCACGAAAATGTGGGATTTTCATGGAGCTGGCATACTTCATCAAGTCACCATCAGTGAGAGCTCGGTGCGGTAGTCCTCCTAGTTTTTTGGATTTAAATGTAAACCCAAACCAGACTTGAAGGGTTTCAAGTATATTCCCTTGCCTAGAGCAATTGATTCCATGGTGCGGTTGTGATGTTTACTCTCTTCTAGTTCTGAACTGGCATGCTTAGAGGTGTTGATAGCTTTGGCTATACCAGCAGCTCCACCTGCTGGAGCACCGGTTGCACTGAGTCCAGCAAATAGTAGAATTAAAAATGCTGGTAAAATTCCACCAATTTTAGATGATGTGGGGAGAACTCGAGGCGCTGGTTTCATTTTTTCCTGCCTCCAGTATTTTTAACTGCTTCACGTGCAGCTTTCAGGGCGCTCTTCACTGCATTGGGTCCGGGTTGCATTGAGCCTTTGGCGGCTCGTATAATCTGTCCCAGTGGTATCTTGTTTTTCTTCACACTTCCCCCTCTATGTCTTTTCTGTCCGAGGCATCGAGTTGATCCCTTCTTCTTCACACCAGCAATGGTGTTTAGACCCATGCCAAATTTATTTTTCACTTTCATGATGTTACTCACACTCCAAGCGGCTGCCTTCTCTCCAAGACTGGCGTCTTTAGCCGAAACTCGTTGCCAGGCTTTATCC
>JAPYZN010002131.1:0-12980 GCA_030522865.1 Psyttalia lounsburyi
ATTAAAAATCCCACGCCCCAAGCCGGACTCGAACCCGCTCCACGCGGGCTCCGCCGTCCGGCCGTGCGCCTTAACCAACTCGGCCACCGTCGTCGGTGCACTTATATTTTATCGGATGGATTCGAGTTTAATTAAAATTTAATTTGACGAATTTTCGAAAACTATGTGAGATTCTTCGAACGGATGATTTTGCAATCTACAAAGAATTCAAACCCACACAATTGAAAAATAGCCGGTGTTATTTGAAGTTTGAAGAAATTCGTACAATGTTTGCCAACAATCAAAAGTATTCGGTCTAAACCTTTTGTTGTCTATAATTTCCAGAAATATGTATTACAAATATTTCATTATTTTTACCAAATAACCCAAATTTCTGTCGCAAATCATAGATTTTGATGCAATTAATATTTTACGTTGAAAATACTGATTGTAAATATCGTTCGGTGTAATTTGCTGGGTCAAATCATATGTAAGTTCATCAATGGCGAATAATCCCAAATTCAAATGCATCTGCCACTGAAAAATTCTGTTCGAGTTAAAGACGTAAATTTCTACAACAGGTTTTTCCATCAGTTGCCTAATTTCTATTGAAATATCTCGAGCCAAAGAAGATGTTTTTGAGAAATTCGCGGAAGTGATATCCCTGCCAAATTTGTTTTTCTGCTTAGGTATATGGGAGAAAGAAGGCACCCCAAAAATCCAAGAAAATGACATATGTGACTAGTAGAAAACTTCAGATTTGTATTCCTTTCAGCAAAATCTCCTCAAAGCCCATATGCATAAAGGTCTCGTCTCCCAACACTGTCCCCTCGATTTTGTGGATGTATCTGCAGGCCAGATGTCTGTTGTACTCGACTTTATGCTTTTAAAATCCGGAAGGTTTCCCCTCTCCCGATCTTCAAGGGATAATAAAACTACCACGTGGAAGGTCTCGGGCTGAACGGGCCGTACGAAGTCAATGAGGAAATAGAGAGAGATGGAAAAATTGAGTGGTTCTCTGATTATGCTAATCGAAGGGATAAATTTATTCGGACTGAACTTCTCAAGACCAATTTCTAAACTGATACACAAATATCGATTTGGGAAGATGATGATCGCTATGATGTGGAATTTAAGTAGACAGGATGAAAATTTTAATATGATAGTTGAAATTCTCTGATTGAAATTTTATGACGCAGTATTTCAATTGCTAAACTATTACCATGACACATCATGCGTAAAAAGTTGATGACATTGAGGAAAACATAGTCCAAAAATCGAATTGTGGTTTAATGCTTCGTTTGTAAAATATAACTTCTTCTATATGGTAATTTGTGTTAATTACCCTCGAAATTTAATAATTGTGTAAAGTGTCAGTCTTTTCGGATTTTCCCTAAAATTCCAGTTATAAATATAATAAGCGCAGTAAAAACTCCAATGTCTCAAATAAGAAATAAAAAAAAACATTTTTTTACTCACACTGCGAAAAATTGGCGCTGAATTAACACTATTCGGAATAAGTTATTATGTTTTAGGAGACGCCCACGAAAAATAAAAATAGCCCATTCAATTTGGGCTCCACCTAAACAATTCTATTACCTTCGATTGAAAATTATTAGTATTTCACCGCATGTGTGAAAAAATTTTGTATTTGACTCACGTTTTTTTAAAAGAAGAGACTAAATATTTTTCTATTGAAACTTTAAACGCGGAAATTAGAAAAATTGGTTATCTGAATTTGGTTGCAGAACAAAAGTTATAAATTGAATGAGTATTTCAAAATAATCGCTTAAACGTATAATGAGCCAGTAACCGATTAATTTATTTGTTATGTGTGAAATCGAAATTACTTCCAGTCATAAGTTTATTATCACTGAAATATGTAGATAGGAAACGAAAGAAAAATAACGAAAAAACGGAAAGGGAGATTGTTTGAAATAAAATATCCTTTCCATGAAAAGATGGAATTTTAGGGATAAAGGATTATTAAATTTTTAACATTCTAGCAAGTTATTGTAGTTGTGTTGTAAATCTACTGAGAAATTGACTAAGTTCTCGCCAACGTCGATTGGAATTTCAATAACTTTATGCTACAGGTGCAGAATCCCGCGATTTTTACCCCGCCTCGCTCGGTTAAATCAAGCCCTGAGACATAAAATTCTGTATGTAACACGTACGTTTCGGATTTTCTTGCTCACGGGCCTTCGGCTCGTGCCACAACCCTTCCACGAACAAAAAAATCCAAAACGCACTGGTTGCATAATATACTATTCTAGGTCAGGCTTTACAAAAATAGTGAATGCACAAAATCTCACTTTCGTGTGCGCAAAATCTCACAAATCTCTTTTGGTGACATTTCACATTAACACTTTGGAGTTTCTGATTCAATTTTTGGAGAAAAAGGAATATTACCCATTGAAAATATAAAATTAATGTCACTTAGTGGCAACTCACCCAGACGAACAACACGCGCTGCGGCCCCAACCCCGAGTAGCACAGTGATCAGGAAGATTACTGGGATATTCGTCGCCATCCTGTCTGGTTCCTCTGAACACCCGTTGTGATCAACTCAACACCGTCATGAATATAAAACTGTAAAATCAGAATAATAATGTGTAAAATAGAAACTCTGTGATATGGTTTATCAACTTTCTATTTATCGCGCATTGTTTCAAAAATTCGTTTTAATTTTATTTTTAAGAAAACAAAATTCCTTGTTTCTGTCGTGTCTTTCCTTTCTCAGAGGGACTCTTAGGAGGCTCAGATGAGGCATACCCCATTCGGTGAACGCTAATCATCACCGAATATGGTGCGAATCTCGGTTTTCGTTAGGCATGCCGCATAGGATGTCTTTTTGAGACCTTATAAAAACTAGACTAGATGCATACCCCTAACTCTGGATTAACTCTGGGTATAAACATCAGGGCTTAATGATAACGATACGTCTGTACTTAAAGCAGTCTCATGTGAGCCCATTCACTGTGTATTAGCGATCAGCTGATGCGGTATTTCGTATTAGCAAAAAGTGATAACTGGTGATTTTTAAAACCATATCTCTCATGATCTTTATGTTTGTTCTGGACTTCATGCATTCGCTTTGTAAACGTATGGTGATACGTACTAGATTTCAGGCAAACAATTGAGAACAAAATGAAGCTAACAAATTCAATTGATTTTGTCCAAATATATGTGGTTCGTTTACAATCACAGATGCCTGCTGAATTCCAGAGAACCATTAGATCGTAGACAAATTTTTAGCTATCTAGAGCAAGGTAATCTTAATTTATTCTTCTTTACGCTGGATCAGTGATCTTCAGAACGATATTGTTGGACAAAGCTTTCAACTATTTGATATCAATGTAGATGGTTTTGCATTCGAATCACTACTTTAGAAAATTAGCCATGCGCAAAACATTATATAAAAAAATTCGTTGCATTAACTTTCAAATTATATGAAAAAATGATGAATGAAATAATTTTTTTTGAGAAATGATGTTATTTATTTTCATTAGATACATATGATGAACTTGAAGAGTAGTTGGGGATCCAGAGCACACAAAGCTCCGCTTTCTCATCGGGCACTGAACTTTCCCCCAAAGAGAGTGGGCTTCTCGAAAGAGAGAAATATAGACGTCAAACAGGTCAAAGGGTCCAGAAAATATTTTCTAATGAAGCCGGGTCGAAAATCCGCACCAAAGACGAGAGATTGAAAAAATATTTCGTGACACTTGTGATGAAAATTACTATTTAGTTTAATTTATGCACTGAAATGTCTAGAGTTTCTAGAAGTATAAAAAAGATTCAACTTTCAGAAGAAATAAGGAAAATATAATTTATTGCTATTTTTATTTTACTGAGAAAATGGTATTAATGAGGTATTTTTTGTACAATCTGTCTGTGACACAAATTCGAGAAATCTACGAATTTTGAGGGATTTTATTCTCTCCCAAAAAACATTTTTAATTCCTACCAGGAAATTTTAAACGAACTTTCAATGAATATTTCGAGGCACAATATATAAGGAAAAACTCGTAAAATTTTTAAAATTTAGTTCCCATGTGCGATTTTCTGGCTTTTTCGCAAAATATCCAATCCAAACTTGTTCTCAATTTTCATTTGTTGCTCATATGCTATGCATTTCCCGAGTGAAATAGAATAATTAGTAACATTTGCATGCTTCATGTGGAAGTCAATAAATTAATCGTTTTGGGTGGTTTCTTTTTATTTTATTTAGCTAGAAAAAATATCACGGAAAAATCAGGCTCATCAGTTGTGGACAAGTAAATGGACAAAAAAAAGATGATTTAAAGAGTCAAATTGTAGAGACGAACAATCCAATAGCATATTTCTGAAGCGCTCACCACTGGGGTCAATTAGTCGACGGATTGGACATTGAATCAGAAAGAAATGAGGCTGGAGACGGTTGCAAACTGCCGTCCAAGATATTAGAAGAGTTGCAAGTCTTTGACAGACAATTACAAGAGAATGAGGTTTTTAGAAAAAAAAATGGCGCATTGCTGTCAAAATTTCAAGTGGACACCTGGTAAAAGATAAAATTGAGTATTTTAAGTTCTCTCAAAATCGTGGAATAATGCGGGAAAATGGTTCAATCGTTTTAATTATGTTATTCCGGGAATGAATTACATCGAAGAAGAGGTTTATTCTTATTCTTAGCTTATTCTTTGCTCGCGGTAAACCGGGTGCCAGGGCCTGCATATTTGCCAAGAGAGTCTGCGGGGCCAGGGGAATGGCAAACTTCTGTCACAGAGACCTGGTGGCGGTCACAGCGCGGTGATTTGGCTAGCAGAAAGAATAACGCCAGGGGGATAACCCTGGTCGAATTATTGGTAGATTTCGTATTGGTAGACGAATACAAAGAATCGGAATCATAAGGGTAAAATCCTGTCCAAATTTCAAGAGGATATATCGATTTTTGCACAAGCTAGAGCGATTAAAGGGATTTTTTTTGTGAAAAAAAAAGAAAAACTGCGATACCTCGACAGCTTTGTATGAACGGGTATAAGGGAATGTTTTGATTGATTCAGATAGAAGATATGGAAACGAACATTTGAAAAAGAAAACAATTTGAGTCGGTTAACTAATTTTAAAGATAAGAGCGAAAAACTATTTTGAAATGAATAGGTTTATCTCAAAAAGTATTTGATCAATCAGGCTGAAATTCTGTACAAAGTTAGTCCGAATTAAGTACTATACTCTGATAAAACTTCAGATTTTCTGAATAAGCTTAGTCAACTAATTACTCCGTTTTACCGCAATTCACCACTAGAAAGGCGGCGATGAACATGGACACCAACAGACATGGGCATCAAACTTCGTATTTTTACGTTTCAGACCATTATACATCATTTCCCAGCAAAATTAAAGAATGGAAATTTTTGAGGACTACAATTCTTCCATTCGGAAACAAAAAGGGGTAAATGTTCAAATTCTTCCAGTCACGCTCCCAGTGCTTGCGTGATGCGATCGAAACGAATGTTATCATGATTGATGTTTTTTTATTGATGCTATTAACCTAGCCAATCCTTTTTACATCTGATTAACAATTCAATCTCTCCCTAAACAACTAGTCGGTGATAGTGAAGTAGAAATCGGGGGTCGTTGGAATTAATCATGAGCCAGCGCCAAACATTTTTTTCATTTCAGGGTTTCTTCTTATCAGAGGACTGTATGACGACTAGAGAAGTTCCGTGACTTTTCAGAAATTACGTCCCAATAAATAAATAAATAGATGAATATATATATTAATTATGACGGTGGTGATTAATTCGTGAAAGTCAAAGCAGCCATTGCTGTTATCTTCGGGGTCGGCCCGTTAATCACCCCAATAAATTCTAGAAAATTGAACGAACGAAAAGCGCAGAGAAAACCGCAAAAGGTTGCCGGACCACCGAATTTTTGTTTTGGTGGTGTCAACGAACTGCAGAAAAGGGAACCGAATAAAATAATAATCAAGGGAACCGAAGGGAGAGTTGTGGAATTAGCTCGACTCTGCTCAGAGACATCCGCAAAACGAAGTAGGATCTGTCGCTCAGTCTTAGGAAGCATGTCGCGGACTTAACTAAAGCAACCGAAAAATCCACGGAAATGAACAGGAAGCGATGACAATTTAAATAAAAAACATTTGTTATGGCTAGCGGGATTGATAAGATCCTGATTGTGGAATGATCAGGCACACTTATTCGATTTTCATAAATGTTCGAATACGGTGGTTATTGAGTCGGCCACCACAGGTCCCGATTTGGTATACTGTAATTAGGTATATCAGGACTGCCTTAGAAAATTTTTACATTGGTGCAACAAAGAGAATGTTCACTCTGGAATGCACTTCACTCGTATCAGCGATGTACAATAATGCTGGAATTATATGTATTCCCTCGCAATATACATCTATTTCTGTATTCACCGAGGATTGTAAATAGGGTGGATTGAATCTCCATATTATGTCTTTGAAATTCATGATCCCTTTTTCGAAGCTCCTCAACATCCAACTGCCCTCAAATATTTCAGCGCTAACCCTCAAACTTCATGAGTGCATTTTTGGCTCTTGGAGTATTGCCAAAGAACGAAAGGGGACTCTACTCAGCGTGAAAGAAACAAGAAATTTTTTTTCCTTACAAATGAAACTAAAATGAACTTTTGAAACACTGCTGAGTAAATAGAATGTTAATAAACCGTATCAAGTAGTTTATTTTTCACACATTCTTGCTCTTATTTTGCAGGTTTACACTCATCACGATGTTGAGTTGCTCATAATTGGGATTCAGAGAAACCAAACGTGATGGCGACGAATATTCTAGTAATCATTCAAATCACTGTAGAACTCGGGGTTGGCGCAACTGCACGGGTTGTTTGTCTTGTCTTCAATAGGTAAAGTTCCACTTTTTTCAAAATTGCACCAGAAACTCTAATGTCTCCAATATTAGTATTTCAAATGTCACAAAAATATAGTTGATTCGGTTTTCCAACAAATCAACAGTTTGAGTAGGCAAATCTGCCTCATTCATGAGAGCATCAAGGCTTTTTAGACATGTTATGTTTGAAGCGAAGCCCGTTATTTTTTCTTATCAATAAACAATCACCTCCTATCTCTCAGTTTCCTCAATTCGCAAAAACATCTGCTACATCTAGCATCAATACCAATAAACAGTTCAATGCATATGAGGGAAAAAATCATAAACAAGGAAAAAACCTTTTCAATCATTATCTCGATATCCATTGATTAGCTGGGATATAATCGAGAGACATTTTAGCATTCAGGTTTGTTTATGTCAAAAAGTACTAAGAATGATTTTTCCAGGTGTAGATTTAGTAGGAAAAAAAAAGAAAAAAAAACAATAATGCAGAATGTAGCGGACAGATGGCTACAGGCAAGCAGGCTCCCCCTACCCCTGCTTGTTTTGAACAATAATTGTCTAATAATACAGTGGTAAGTCCAACATCATAGCCCTTCAACTGGCTACCAAATGTTAAAATTTTGATATTATTGATATTCATCTCATGTTCGAAAGAAAATATTATAATGCAGAATTGGAGATTCCATGAATCTTCTTACTAAAAACTGAATAGAAGGAAAAAGTATCCGAGTAATTTCTTTAAATCTGAACCTACCAAGTCCAAGGGATTACAATCACGATTTAACAGTTTTTCCTAGTTTCCGCGTCCTGTTTGCTCACTTCTATTTGAAAATCTTTCTAAAATATCAATTATGGAAAGGAACTTTATGCAAAATGAATAGGAAATAAAGTGGAATTGAGTTTCGAAAAACAAGGTAGATGGACAGAATAATATTAAATCTTGTTGTTGCGTGCCAAAATACGCAACTAGTATTTTCATATTAAAATTGATATTTTTTAGAGAAAAGATGCATCCCTTCACCTCATTGACATTTTGGCACATCATTCATTTCTTCCAAGTATCCGTTTATTTATTGCTTGCGCGCTTTGTGGCAAAAGGTCTCCGATTTTTCTCGACAGACATGACATGAGCCCCAGATGATGCTTTGCGTTATCTTTACCGGGTCCGGGTGTGGTAGCCTTGATGAGGCCCAACTTTTTCAAGGCACAGTGGACTAGTAACTGATTAGTCAAGTACTGAAATTTATTTCTCCGTTAAACCTTTGTCAACTTAATTTGAATTTGCCTATATATGGTATTTTTTTCAACCAAATACCCAAGATGTTTTATGTTCTAGTTAACACTTGAGGAGGTATAAGAGGAGGTATTTCCATCGGGATTCCATCAACATCTGGAATGATTCACACGAAAATCTCGCTGTAACCGAGAGGTTAAAGGCGATGGATCAAGAACACATGAAATTTCTTCTTGGATTCCCTTTATATCTCGGAAAATTTAACCAAATATGTTTGATAATCTTTTTTATAAAATTTTCTGCAAAAATTATTTGACAATGAATCTTGGATCAATTTACTCTACATTTAAGCAAGTTCTTTTAGACACTTACACTATTAAATTGGTAAAATGGTTTAAATAATTAATGCTTTTACAGCTACCAAGGCTCAAAAAAACTAGGCTAAACTCAACATAACTTTTTCCTTAGCTTTTAGGAGTAGTAGTTAGGGGGCCATGGTTACAAATGGAAATTGCGTGAATTACCCAGAGATGTAAAAGGTTATGGTAGCTTCAGTATACATTACAATCCACTGGATGGAATCGAGGAAAATACGCGACATGCCACGTTGACGAAAAAACTTGGGAGAAGTGTTGGTGTTTTTAAATTCCCAGCACCTGTTACATCCCATTTTTCAGGGCTTTAGTGGTCTCATGAGAGTCGTTGCCGTCACCGGTTCAAGAATTTTATGCAGACGCCTTCCACACAAACGATATAAAACATAGTTTATTGCACTCCACTAAACTAAGTCAAATTTATCGCACGCTGCATGAAGCGGCGTCTCCATTGCTGTTCAACGTGTGGATATTATACATCAGTCGGACATACACTGAGAAGAAAAATCACTTTTTCCAAGGGCTAATATTTTTCCCCTTAGTAAAAGTAATTTTTGTTTCTCAGTGTAAACTTTGTTTTCGATGGATGTGAGTACTGCCTTCACCATTGGCTCCAGCTGTACACCTCATATTCATCGAAAACGAAATTCGTACCCATCAACTAAAGTTTTTCGGTTTTCTTCGATTCAATAATTTTCGAAATAATCAGTTATCTTAATCAATGTACAGGCTTTGAATTGAAGGACCACCCAAAGGACCGAAATCATCTAATTCAAATTCGAGGTCCCTCGGGGAGAATGAGAAAACAAGGGGAAGGACAACGGCGAATATCGACTCATTCGGCGTTCAGGTAGATCAAGTCGAGAATTCCATAACTCTCCCTAACATCAATAATCATCTGTAATTTAGAGAATTGTACACGCAGACACTTAATTGTACGTTTCTTCGCTACAATCTAGTGGCTTGAAAAGGACTTGTGTTGAGTGTTTGGATTGGATGCAGATTGAAAATTTATATGTTGAACATAGCAAGAGGGATCGTAATGCATTATGCAATTCTTCGTACAGCGGACGTGCGTATACGGAAGAGCTGCTGTTTCCGGTTCGACTAGCAATTACGCCCATTGCGTTGAATTTATTCACACGTGGATTATTGCCAATTTCAAGGCTCTCAAGGTTTTTTTGGTAATTATTAGAATTTTCTCGTCGAAAATATTCTATTATGAACCGAATGTGTGGCGGATATTCTCATCAAATAAATACCTAATCAAATATATTATAATTATGATAAATTTTTCTCCACGCAGATAGGGGTTGTTTGAGAACCACTTAGTTCGTTTTCTTTTAAGTGCATCATTGAATTAGAATATAGTGATTTAGGGAGGTTCACCTCATCTTTCAGAAAAAAAATTTGAAGGTCATGGGAACGACCGACTCATTTCATCAATTTTTAGGGGTTTGTTTTTTTTTCTTTAGTTATGAGGGGTCATTGATTTAGTTGTAGATAGACATATGTCAAGGTCTGTCATCAAGATACAATCATAAATAGCTTCTGGATGAAGCCATGAATTATTAGTTTATAGCTCTAATAGACCAAATGAGTGTGCCGGTGCATCTCAAAAACCAAAATTTAAGGCTTCGGAGTCCATCGTCCTGCTCTGTTTCCTTTCAAAGGGTAGTGGGTTCCGAAGTGACATGAACAAGCAGCACTGACGATACCCAAGGCATATAAAACACAGTTGTAATGGGCTCCCCCCATATTTTTCAATTTACTTTGAAACGCAAGTTAACTCTCACATCTGTTAACATGCTCGTAAAATCATCTAGCCATTTTTTATTTCTCAGAATTCCAAATAATTCCTTTCTCTCATTAGAAACCCGAACTTAACGATAATGACCTGAAAGTCATTCCAATCCCCGCAACGGAAATCGTACAGATTATTTGATCATTGAAAGCTGTTTAGATAACGGTAGAGTGAGCATTGCTTTTGTGCATAAAAATTTCAACAGTGGGAAAATATTTTTAAAATAATTCATATAGATTTTAGAATTCCGAATTCGTAATCGAAGCTCTGGAGTTGCCAATGAAATTTGGGAATGGATGAAATTGCTTAAGTTGAATTTTAAATCGTTTTGTTAAAGTAGGTTTATAGTCTAAAATGCCATATTTTCCACTTAAAGGAAGATAATATAATACATTCTACAATAACGTAAGCCGACCATTTTTTCTAAAAAATAATCTGTACTTCGTGTACTTCTGAGAAAATCTTATTCTCTATAATTATAATGATATGAAAATCTGGCCTCAATTGGAGACAAATCATGATAAAAAATGTAGTAGATTTATGCCATAGAGATCCTGTCCCAACAAAGATGATGATGATAATAATTAAGAAGAAGGCAAACGGAGATTAATGTAATGGTTCAATTTTAATTGCCTGAACTAGATAATAGGGCACTCGAAGACAGATATTTAACATTGTTCCAGTGTAATGTCAATAGGTGAGCGTCACGAATACTTTCGGAGAAAAAATTCGAAGATTCTAAACGAATGTTTAATTTCTGAATTTGATGTTGCAACGGAAACACCACTTCATAGTTATGTTATGTTCTATACTCTACCTATAAATTAAGACATTCTAGTAATTGGAAAGTCACTCACTAAATTCGGGACGGAAAAAAGTAGACATAGAGTATTTTTTATAAGTTGAATGCCAGTCGACCATTTCTTAAAAATAGTGAAAAAAATTAATAATTGTGGCAGCAATTTTTTTTAATATCCGTTTTTTTTTCAATAAAATCATTTCTTGTACACACGAAATCTTCATGGTCAAGAATATTTTTTCTCTTAGTGTGCATGTATCAAGCCTTTAATATCCCTACCCTAATATCTTCCTCATCGGTTATTCTCAGCTTTTTACCTTCATTTTTCTGTTTACCAACTATTAATATCCTGAATGATTTTTATACTCAATCATTTTTTTCCATTGATTTTTATTTTTCGCTTCCTAGAGTTGCTATAGTCTGCAAATGCTCTCCTCTCTCTCTAGTTCAGTGTTTCTCGAACGTTTAAAATTATTTGGATTCGTGGGTAGGACTCAGGCATTCCTTGGAGCTGGGTGCATGAAATGTAGCATCTCTGCGTGTCTCTCCCCGATCAGTTTTCTCTTTCAAAACAGGGAAAAAATAACAAACGAACAAATTCTATTGCTGACAATCCGTCGGTATTTACGAGAGGGGTGGGGTTTTCCTATTTCGTTCATTTGATTTCCTAGTGGCCTAGGGCCCACCCAGAAACTTCATAATCTCTCCCAGTTCAGTATATCCTGAGGACGAAAAAAAACATAATGTCTGGGGATGAAGAGGCGGTATCAGACACTGAGTCCCGGTAATCTGACGCACCCTGGCCCCATGATCATTCTAGTTTCATGCATGTGATCTTCATCATCCGGATTCCTAATAAATGTTCCGAAAAGCCCCAAAATATCTAGCAAAGGAAACGTGGGAAATACTTAGAGCTTTTCATCTTATATTAATTTCAACATCTGGTTTATTTCATTATATTTTCTTCGTGTTAGAAAGAAATTTTAGTGAGGGAGATATTATCATTTATTTGTGAAAATTTGTTTTATTAGGAAGATGAATTTGTTGTTTACATCCTGTACGGTATGGACGACCGTTAAATCAATAAATGTGAAATAATACATTGAAATTATTGGAAAAATTTTACGACAGCATGGATTTCATCAGAAAATCCGTGTACAGTGACAAAGTGGAGACCTGATTTCAGTGCGATGAGTATTGAATGCGTAGAAAACGAGATGATTGTTTTTGAGTAGCATAGCAAGTATGGTATAAAGAAAAGAAAATCGACTGAACTGTTGGTACAGAAAGTAATTTAACAGAAAAAAATGACAATGCATTGCGGAATTTGGTTGATAAATATCAGTCGTGGATAACTACCTCATGTGCTTCTCTTCAGAAGTTTATGACCCATGCAATTGGTAGCAAAAAATAATAATAATACGAAAAAAAAAGTAATTATCCCTTTCGCTTTCAGTGAAATAGGTGTTCTACTCCCCGATAAGAAATTTCAATCAGGGTCACATGTGGGCTCCATGTTTTCGCCTGACTCGAACTGTCAGGACCTTCTACAGCGCTGATTGTTGTGACTGATTAGGCCCTCATAAAGATCGTGAGGCAAAGGCAACGTGGAAACCTGATCAGGATGCCATTATAAGGCATCTCCTGATACGTGCTCCGCAAAGATGAATGCGTATTTTTCAATTCAGTAGATACTTTTCAGGGTATTAGCAATATTTGAGCGCCCACTAGAGATATTCATTTTTGTTTTCAGTCCATTCAAAGAAAATCACAAAAAGCTTAAAAATCACCCGATCAGAAATTTCGATCAGGGTCCCATGTGGGCCTTATGTTTTTGCCTGACTCAAAATGTCAGGACCTTCTACGGCGCTGATTGTTGTGGCTCATCAGGCCCTTGTAAGGTTTGTGGCGCAAA
>JAPYZN010002132.1:0-15717 GCA_030522865.1 Psyttalia lounsburyi
CTTTGCAAGCTAACACTCACACTTGCGATGGTTATGTCACCCAATAATTTATCAGACATATTTTCAATGTAAGTTTATTTAATCTCATCGTGTATCACCTAAATGAATAATGTGTACTTCTGCCGTAAGTTCGTTAACAAACTTCAACTATTCGATCTATTCATCCTCTGAAATTCTATCGGGAGACAATTGAAATTGGAAAAGTTTTAATCGCCACTAACTCCCGGATAATAAACATGGAATATCTGGAATGAAGCGATATGCAATAAGCCAAATAATAGCCGGAGATTTTAATGTCCCTGAATGAATCCACTCGACAAAGACTTCTATCTCATTTCTCAATAATCCATGACTTTGTGCCGTGGCTGGTATGACAATATATTCGCTTGTGCCTTTTCAACTCCAACTCAAGAGGGGAGAACTTTGAAATGCAATTACCACGAGCATGTATTTATGCCCTGTAAAGCTCACCTTTATCGGTTTACCCTCGTGCGTCAAATGCTGTGAACATGTTTGAATCATTTTCAGACCCATCCAAGCAATCTGCTGGGCGTGAGTGTTTGTGTTTCTGTGGAGGCCACATGCGACGCAGTAGGCATCACCAATTGTCTCGACCTGGAAATTAGTGATTATGAAACTTTATTTATTATTTGTTGGGGGGAGCATATCGATTTGAGGCTTCACATTACGAATGGATAGGTATTCCGTCGTAACGGAGTAGAAAATTCAGTTCATACATCATTTTTATCGTAGAAGCGATACTCCCTAGCTAACAATTGTGCTCACTCAAGAAAGTTTCAATATATCTTATCAATAACTCCAAATTTATATTTTATGTTGAAATATGTGAGCACAGTTCTCTTTATTATTTCTACAAAAATTACTCGAGTTAATCCAATTTTGAAATTTCAAAAAACCCTCTTGTGTCTAACTCCCTCGAGTCATAAACTCTTTCTTGAGCTTTTCTACAGTTTCTTCAGTCACAAAACTTTCGGTTGGTTATAATTCCGACTGCGGACAATGGTCTCCTAGAAAAGTCATTCCTCCCTCGTAAAATAGTATATTTCGTAACAAGTGAAAAAAAATGGTTTTTGGCGAGTGGTTTTTGACGAGTCAAAAACCACTTTTTTCACGAGTTACGAACATAATTTTTCATCTCAATGTGTCGAAAAAGTACTTTTCAGTCACTCGACGCGAAGCGAAGTTACTTTTCCGACACAGCGTGATGAAAATAAATATATTGTGAAGGTATTTCACAGCATTTGCCCATTTGAATTCCTACCCTTGCACTTATATTCAAATATTTTCAATACAGCGAAAATATTCACTCTTTCTTCTTGTATTGTTGCATTTTGATCGACTGAGGTGGAAAAATGTGGGAAAATGCAAAGTAAAGACGACAATTTAACTTGATTATTATATTGAAGTGAATGAATCACTGCATATATGACAAATATTATAATTTTATAGCTTTATATTTTTTTCCTTGCGTTCCCTTGACCGAGACGATAAGCTCAGTTTAACATACTGGCACGGGAGTTGTTTTTCTCCTGTCCATATCTAGACTAAACCACAAATAATGTCCCAGCTTGTTCGTAGGAAATTCCGGGAAATCAAGAAAAAATCCTCCGACAATCGTTACAAATATTTTAATATGCAGAGTAGCTCCGAGAGAATGTCGGGAAAAAGCAATAAAAATGTTCGCTTCCTTCCCCTTCGAACTTCGATATCTCAAAGGAAAGTGTTAGTAACGATTGCTCTTGCTATTGGAAAGCTCTTCGAATATCCTTTTCAATTGTGTAGAATATTACGTCTTGTTACCTCAAAGGACGGAAAAATTCTCGAATTCTTTAAAACAATAACTCTCAAAATTCATTTAGGAATGTACTCATTATCCTTTCCCATTGATCGTCGATTTTACTTCAGATCTATAATTTCAGATTTAAAGTCACTCCCTCCCGCTTCACGACAGCAATTCATTTTTCCTATTCTAAAATTGAAATTGAACTTAGACAATCAACTTTTATCGACATGCTTTAACAATCTCTCACGCCGATCAACACGAAATGGGTTTCATATGCGGCTCTCCCGGACAGGAAAAAAACTCGGTAAAATAAAAATGGTATGTGATTTCATTTGCTCCCACGATGCCAATCGTCAACCGCTCCATGACACGTACCGCTCCCTCCACCCACCGCTCATCAACTATTCCTTAAGAATTTTCCACGACATAATAACGCCAGTCACGCCAGACTCTAATATCGCCCCGCACCGTTATTAACACCACTAATGGAATATACCGATTTCATGATGGAGAAGCAAAAAAAAACGTCCAAGTAAATAGAGAAAAAGTTGAAAATGAAGTCGGAAGAAATGGGTCATCCCTCCAATTATCACTCCTAAATTTTTCATCCAGCAAATCTCGTACATTTAACTTCCTCGAACTTCCTAGCCCTGAGAATGTGAATTCCCATATTTTTTCACCCGTCGATATCACACCCGCACGAGACCTCAAATAACGTCCCGTAAAATCCCTTTACTCCATTTTTCTAACGTAAAAATATAAAATTAAAATCCTGTGACCACTTTCAGCGACAGCAGAGAGAAAAAAATAATATGAATTAATTATTCAGTGTACCATACTCCACCGTTTGTGGTAATATTTCATGGTATAATTTAATTAATGAATTAATTGTGGCAGTCTGACAATATCACTGTACGTTACGTGGTTGTGTGAACACATGTGCGGAAGGACGATGGGTTCAAAGAGATCATCCAGATTATTTTGCATACGAATATCTGTGAAATGAGTGGGTTTCAAGAGCAACGTTGGAGGATTTATTCTGTAGTTGAAGAAATTCTTTGTAAAAATGCTCGCCTGACAATTCTCCTTAAATCTTTTCCTTTTGGAATAAATTCTTTCACTCTTTATGCAGACGTGGGTGTCAACAAATAGAAAAATGTTAAACACAATCAACGCAACATACAGTCTCCAAAAGAATAATTTAACTTAATATTTCCATACATACATTTGCAAAATTACCATCGCATGGTATTTTTCTTCCGTAGAAAAGAAAATGAATAGAAGAAATAATTTCAATTGCCGTCAAAAAGTAAAACAAATCATTCTGTTTCTAATTTTATTATTAAATATCTAATACGCAGAAAAGCCTAACGATTGAGTAATTTTTAATTATCACTGACTGAATCATTTGCGAATTAGAGGACTGATATGCGTAAATTCTCACGAGATCAATCGTCCCGATTGATACCATAGCCCACCATAATTCAATGAATCAGTTGTAGTCTCTGACAATATCCTATTGTCCCCAACCAGACGCTAAGTGATGAACAATTACGATTAATCACGCAAATGCAATTATCCCCCAATCACTCCATTAAATCTTCCAAGCGACGCGTCATACATTCACTTTACATTACCTTATAGACATCCAATTGCCCACAAAATTGATCAAATCGCTCATAAAGATTCTGAAGCATGTTGATGACCATCATAGGTGTTGCGGTCGAGCATATAGCGGTGAATCCAACGATATCACTGAATAGCATTGTCACATCGGGATATGTTTTCGCCTCGATAGTCTCACCTGTATTGAATACCATTTTAATCAAGTTAGTGCATTAATCTACTGTTCGAGGCTGAGGTGCTTGTGGCAATGGCTGAGGGATGAAAACGTCCAGCTGTAATAACTGCAACACTCCATCGTTAAACTACCGCTGGCAGTTTACGACTGAATGACCGTAAGAGATAACGACACCCATGGGGTCATAAAATAGCAGTGCCAAGAGCATCGTTATCATAATTACCAGGAACCATCCTTGGATTTATCGAGACGGATATTTCGCCCGAGGATCTCGATTAAATGTGGCTCGCATAATGTAAACCGCTAACAATCATTGAACATTTCAATAACAGTGCCGTATCAGTCTAGTTATCGGAAAAGAGAGAAAGTAAAAATCGAAGAGAAAGGATGAAAGACAAATATTGTGGAACCAGGGATAGAAGGACTAAGAGCCGAGGTATAGAGGAAGTTTACACAATGCAATCTGGTGGATGAAGAGCTTTCCAATTTAATGATTTCATACCTAGCCATAGTCGTTTGGCAATGTCTGGTGGAAATATTAGATGTAGCAGGCTAACGTTCTTCTCTCTTTCAGCATCAACGGCAAGATTTGCTTCTTCGATGGAGCTTTTCAATTTGTCCATACGTCTTCGTAAGCCGTCCTAGTTTATTGAGAGGGAAAAATATAGGTTCAGTTATAGTTGTTGATATGTGTTGGTGAAATGGACAATAATTTTCAATGCACTCTTGGCAAAGCTACGGGATATATTGAGAATACTGAGAGAAAATCTGCTTCTGATTTTCAAGAGTCTCGATAAGTGATTTTTATTATCAGGTTTTCATATTCCTTTATTGGTACCTGCGCTCGGGCCTGTTCACCAACAAGTATTACATCTCTTGTTGCGTCGTGGAGTGGTATATCAGAAATAAAGAGGCCCCGTCCAGTGAGTCCCTCTAGGCCATTCAGAAACGGTGAACTGACAAATAGAATTGAATCCGATTCGGGACAGTGCACCATTTGACCCTTCAGCTCCAGGCCCTTGAAAAGAGAGTTGAAGATTAAAGAAAGTTCTTGGGAGGGGGGGTAGGGACATGCGAAGTCGGTTAAGAATTGTTCGAGTGAATGTGTATCGAGCATCAAAGACATGGCAACTACGGACTTGAATAGGCTCGATAAAGTCGAGCACACACGATCAATGACCACTTTAAGAATTGTTGTGTACTTCGACATTTGATCTTAGCATGGGGCGGAAAAGTTTGGTAAAACTGGGGGGCGTAGTTTAGTACTAATTTACTACTTTCATTCAGTCTCATCGCGGAGAAAGAACTTTCTGGGGACTGCAAATGCGGTATGGAAATTCAGGAAGCGGTGGTTTTGCGGGATTGGTACCAACCGGAAATTGGAGACTCAGTTGCAGTGAATATTTACTGAAATTCAGTGGATAATCGTACTGTATTTCAGTGACAGAAATATTTCAACGCTTTCTCCATAAATGCAAAGAATTTTGGTTAAAATAAAACTCCCACTTACTCACCTTCTGACGGTTCTAATAGTTTAGAGAGTTTTATTTTAAGTAATATTGGAAACGGTTGGATTGAACAAGATGCAAAGAATTTTGGAAATATTAACCATCCTGATGGCAGCACTTACTAATTTAAAAAAATTGATTCACCTCTCGACGCCTGATATTAGCTGATCAATAATTTTCGTTCAAATTTTCCAGCGAAAACTCGTATTTTATGCTTAAAATTACGTTTATTGTTTAAAAATCGTTGCCTATTATCAATAGCTAAAGTGAAAATACGAGAAAAGGGTAATTTGAGTTGAATTTTCCAGCGTGAAAAACGCTTCACAAAGCGGAAAAGCTGAACGTAATTTACGTTCAAATTTTCCTCTATAATGGGTGAAAAAAAACTGACTCACCTCAGCTGGAAATTTATCAGCACCCGGTGGCTTTTGCAGTGTCAGCACAAATGGTGTATTCGAACGTTTGAGAATCTCGTGAAATAATAAGGTAACACCAGGGGGTCTGGTGAATACGAAATAAGTAGATATTTGACGTCCATGCCTGTTGAGATTGTGCCCAAAGATGCGCATGAATCCAACACCAAGCTGTACAATTTCAACATTTCTATCTACAACAAAGTGCCATGGGAATGCTTTGCAGATACTGGCAACTCCCATTCGTAGATCAGCTGCCTCAGTTGATAAAGGATGAGGTCCTGATGTAACAACGTCAAAGTCATCCTCGGATGGTGGCGCTTGAAGCACCAGCTGCTCATAACGCTCGGGTGTGATGCGGTATCTGTCAGAACGATAAGTATTATTTAAATCTTGTTTTCAGGGGGAATATCTGAGGTCTGGTTTAATATTTGCGGATGATATATTGGAAATTCTGGGTGTCAGTTGAGGAGCGAGACGAAAACAATATGGGGAATACCAGTTGAGGAAGGATGATTGAACATTTGGGTGACCCTCACGTCTTTATTAGAAATCCTCTCTTTATATTAAATTCATCTGGGAGCTCTGGAGTATTCTCAGGCTTTGCAATCGATTTTACGACATCAACAGAGAGCTAAATTTAGAGGAAATTCATCTTATGTGGGGAGGGTTTATTTGGTGTATGTGGGCCAAAAGGTAAAACGGGCAGAACGATTCGGAATGAATAAGGAGATTCAATGAATGTCACTGAATTGGTTGGATTGATAGGATCTATTTCTGAGAAATTGGAAGGGTGCAATAAGTATGGCTCCACAGCGAATTTTGAATAGCCACTTTTTTTCCTCTTTTGGTACGTCTTCAGATTTTTATCTGCTTTCTCGTCAGTTTCGTTACGAACCGTTAGGTTTTACAATTTTTATTTATTGTGATCGTAAGGAAGATTCTAATGGTAACGAAAACATCGGAAATGATGAGAAATGCAACAATTTTTATATGCCAATAATTTAATTGTTATTTAATCGACTAGCAGTAGATGCAAATACAACTTTAGCAAAAATTGTTATCTTTGATGACTTCTAGGAAAGTCGCAACAGAAGATCAGATGGAAAATGTAAGGCATATCATTCAGTAAATATCTCTGAAAATATAGTCTATCAAGTTTGCGTCGCACTTGAGAGCGACTTAATGCAAAACACATGTTGAATTTTGAAAAAAGGCGTTCTGTCCCTGAAAGTCATAAAGTTTTTATTGGGGTTTTCCGTTTGTCCTGTAAGAACATTTTCACTGGGTTATAGTTTCAGTCTTCAGACAACTGTCCTCTAGAAATATATATTAATTCATACAGTTGCACATATACGTTAATAATTTTTGTAGTCCATTGATATCGTTTGTCACTCGACCAGAGAAACTTTTCTGGCGAATAAGAGTTTGCCGCTCGAGCCAAGAAATCCCAAGGAATGCAGTCATACGAGGAGGAAAAACTTTTTGGCCGACAGACGAATATAAATTTTAAACGTAATTTATTAGGCAATTCTGTTCCAATCTAATTAAATTAATGTAAACTTATTAGTTGGGGTAGAAGTATTTCCTCTATGAATATTGAGATTTCTCGAAATGAGGCAGGTAAAATGAAATGAAAAAATCGTGTCAATTCAATTATGTCACTTTCACCTTTACGCCAATGGGCAGGAATAAACAGTGTTTTATTTGGCTTTCGGGAAGGGAAGAACTATTAATATTTATTTGTCGAATTCATCTGGCGCCCCAATCGCTGGCTTTCACATGCACACAGGGGGTGAAACAAAAAAAGAACACCTCTTTTTCAACACCAAACATGTTGCCACGGGATAGCATATCCCAGACACCAGAATTGCATGCATGCCAATAGGAGGTAACATCCATCAGAGAGAAAATAGATGGTGAGGCAGGTGCAACTCAGTGCACACTTTACGATGAAATAATTTCCACTCTGTTGGAAATTTGAATTTCACTGCGATGTACCACTGTGCCAGCAATTCCAGTACAAACATTATACCGTGCCACCCTCAAACTACTCGATGGATAGCGGTAATGCCATGCACATCCATGTGGATGGGACTCGGATGGAATTTAACAGTGAGTAAATTCAATTCGATGAGTTGCACTTGCATGTAACCACTGTTATCAATTATTTTTGAGGTACAATTGTATGGTAATGCCATCGAGCATCATCTCCGCGGTTTAGGGAGGACAAGTATGTTTCGATGATTAGAGAATAAATACGGATTTTTTTCGAAAAAATTTCACTCTCCATGACTTCCACTTGAATCTGGTCTAATTGTCGTGGGATTGCATTGAGGGACGTATAATTTAATTATGGGAGAAAATTCGTTACCGCATCTGTGTTGCAAAGAATGGAAAATAGGAAATTAAAAATTAAAAATGATGAAAATTTAAAATTCTTTGTGAAAAATTTTTTACCACAGTTTTTGGAATTGGGTAGGCGAAATGCGTTCCACATTTTTTATGGTAGGACAGTGGGATTAATCGACGGAGAGGATTTGAAATAAATGGGAATTCCTTCTCAATGTATATAAAATTCTGATATTTTGGAGCAAATTGTGAATTGGTTAATTGGAAAAGGATAAATCATTACCTGAAAAATTTGGTGTTGTAGGGATCTGGTAGAATATAAACATCGGCATTATCATTGTAGAATATCCTGGCAATAGCCTTAAGACTGCCGACGAGTAGATAGGCGATGGACGGGTGGTCAGTGGTAAAGTGCAGCTCGAGTCCCTCGGGTGTTGCAATGCAAACAAATTCTGCTTCAGTGTCCAGCCCCGATTGGTGTTGAACGACATCGTTGACGCCGTCGAGGGTTGTTAGAAATGCAGTCAGATCATTTCCCAAGCAGCGAAATGCCCGTTCGAGGAGTCCCACACAGGCGGTCGATATCAATTCTTGGCCCAATTGATCTAGCAATGTGTAGACGTCTATGTCTGGAATTAGAGAGGATGGAGACTGGTGAAATCCATCTGAGTATAATTCTGGTATAGAAATCTTCTCATGTTTTGAGAGTGGTTACTCGCCAATATCACTAAAACTAGTTCACGGAATTAATTCATTTCAACACCCATGTTATCTCCATTATCTCCATGATAATGTTTCAATAAAATCAAAAAGCTGAATAGTAATAGGTCTTTTTTAAAAAATTTTAAATAGAATTGTTATGCATAGAAATAAATAAAACGATTAATAGGGCAGGCAGAAACCTTCTATCGGATTGTTCATTGCTTTTTTTTATTGAACTAATAATGATCGTATTAAAATAATTAAATTTTACTCTTTATAGCGAGGGGTTACTCACTCCCAAAATCGTTCTACGAATAAATTAAATTTTAAACCTAGAAAATAATTTTTGTAGATTATTAGGGGAGGCTGGGAAAAAATAAAACTATCCATTACTCCCAATCTCCATTATTCATTAATTTTACTTATCGTGACGTCAATGGCCTTATTTTTTCCTGAACTCATTAGAAATGATAAAATCACTTCACGTGACATTCAAGTTTATCGAAGTAATTTTCTCCAAAATCAACGAAATAACCCACAATCGAAATTATTTCCAAATCGTGTCGCTAAATTGTGAACAGACCAACTCCTCGCTGACTAGTTTAAAATTGTGGTAATATTTCCGAATTTGGGAATAGTTTTATAAACATCCTCATAAAACAAAATCCAAAGTTCCCTGGACTCCACCTATCGCCGAAGACACGTCATTCCGTCTCCCCTCGCACAAGAAAATGGAGTAAAGCTGGAGGTTTTATCATCAAATAAGACCCCAAACTCCGTAAAAAACTTCAATGCCTTGATTTCGTCAAAAATATTAAATTCCTCATCCCCCGAAAAATCTGAAATTTTTTTTCACGCGAATTTAACGGCTGGCCATCAACAATTTCAAAACTTTCCACTCTTTATTCATTGGATTCTCTGAATAATCTCGCAGTAAATGACAGAACCCGTCGTTATGTTTTATAGGATTTGTGAGTAAGCACTTGGCCATACGTAACGATTCCAATCGTGTGACTACAATCGTGAATAGAATCTCAGATTTACAGATAAAAGCCGGCCTCGGTTCAACCCTCTTTTATTGTCTATTCCAAGCGAAGATAATCGAGTTCCTGTAGATTCTCGAGTAATTTAGCGCAATATATATGGATCTCTGGTATGTCTCGTTGTCTATAACATTTGAATTCTCCTGTTTTCCACTGCCCACGTGAAAACATTCAACGGACAACTTTAAATGACAAGTGACATCCCTAAAATTGAGTTACTTCGATAGTCCCCCAGCGCACGGTACGAATAGGCGCGGACCGATAGCGGAAGGATCGATAACTGGAGCTTCTCGTTAAATTTCGTGGCATTCGGAGGCTCCCGTTTGGGAGTTATGAGAGACCATTAAATGTCAACCGAAGGAGCCCAGCCATCCTCCAGAAAGTTTTTAAAATATTCGTCCATTACCGTCTACCTTCGAAATCATCCGATAGTTTCAGGGAAAATGCGGAAATTTATGTGCACGACGAACTTATTTTATTTGCATTTCGAGAAGATGAATTGTGGATGTCGCTCGGCAATCATCATTAATCTACCATTTGGGGGAATTTAAAAAAAAAATTTTAATATCTCGAAAACTTTGAATGAATAGATATTCAGTCTGGGGTATGAGTTATGAATTGAGGTTTAACTTTCTGTACTAAATTTTGATTACATTCAAGTGATGTTTTGTTTTCGAAGCATCATATTTATCTCTTGAATTTTATCTACGGTTATATAAACTTTTGGGGACATTTGGATCTTGCGCTTCAATAATCCATCATCAATACCTACTCTTTCAACGGATATTGATCTTATTGCGGTAACTTCTGTCAATCACTCCAAAATTAACCGCAACATCGGCTCCTGTCTATTTTCGAGTCCGGTGGAAGCCAGATCTCCAGGGCATCCAATGACTTAGGATTAAAATGAGTAGGGAGTAAAATGAGAGATCTGTCTCTAATTTTGGCTACTTTACCGTGGAAAATAACGTTCTTAGAGAAGTGCGTCGGTACTTGTATTGAGAAACTAATGGCTTATGAATAATTCTTTCCTTATTTACGTCATTTAAACACGAATCCTGCTGCCGAAGCCAATAATAGTATTCAAGATCCTAGGAAATATCCATAAACATAATTATGAGTCAGAGTAAAATTAATTAAAATGACTTAGGAGTGGTCAACGGGGGGTTATCAGATCTCAGATGGTGATGGAAGATATATTACCGAACAGTTAACGTCCAATTATTGTAATACCTTAGCCACAAAACTTTCGAGAAAGTTTACCTATTGTAATATATTGCTTAGGGGTAAAAATTTGTCAAGAGTTGAAATCCACTTCCACTTTTCATTCATGAGCTAGTAACTTTTATTGTGCATTCCCGCAATATTACATTGGAAAAGTGGAAAATAATATTTAACTCAAATTTACTCAATTTCGAATAGAAAATCTTTAGAGTCTTTTTAGTCTTCGATTACCCGGATTATTGGATAATTCTTGGCCGAACTTTCATCTTCTTCAAACTTTTACCCCTGACGATCCGCAGCGGAGTATATGTCTTCGGCAAAACTCCGGTGCACATTCTTATGCAATTGGAGCTATTTTACTCCGTCAAGATTGGATAAAAATAGTTGTGGCGGCACTTGAACGAAAACTTAAAATTGGAATGAGAATAAAAATATTTTCTACTAGAGGAGCCAGAAGAAGAAGAGCGAAAAACATCGAAAGGTACAAAAAAAAGTATTCTCCAAATTTTTTTGGTGAAAAATTTTTTCATTTTAGTATCTTAATATTTAATTTTTATTGATACAGGCCAACCAATTTTTGTTTCATATTCTGCATTCTTTTTAGTGAGAATTTTTTATCGTGGACGTAAAATCCAAGTTATGGGATTAGCATCCAAATTGAGATGAAGCAGTTCACATGTTGATATCATCTCCCCCAAAGTTTGATGAATCTGAAAAGTGTCTCAAACTTCTAAAGAAGACAAGCGATCAAAACAACCCCCATCAGCTCGCCGTATATCTGCTTCCGGAATCTCTCATGAAATTTTTACCACCAAATTTTGCCAACTCATAAAAAACTTTATGTTACAGATGTTACATGTCGACCCATCAGAATGACTTGTCAATAAACGAAATGACCAAACACCCTCGCATCCCGAACTTTTGAAACTCCTGATATGAGGGGAAAAAGAATACAATAATATTTCTCGTGGAATCAGGGCAACACTTGTTGAAAAAAAAAACGAATATCGTGGACAGTTTAACAATAGAAGACCTCAGAAGAGCGACAAACTTTGATTAAGAGTAGAAAAAACACGATGAAACTTCAAAATTTTTTCCATAAATCTCTGAAATTCCACATTTTCGAGCGTCAGAACTGATCGTCCCAGATCAATTCCACAAAAAAAAAACCGAATAAAATTTCGCCAAATTTGTAGGTAACAAACATTGATTGCCTTCATCTACCTGCCCTTACCTAGAAATTATTCAATTTCCCGGACGAAAATCCCTAAAGAGAAGTATTTTATGTCTCAGTAAATTCCCTCGAATCCCGACACTTCAATCCCGTTTGTACATCTTTTCTCCGTGCGGGCAAAAATAATGTTCTCTCCGGAGAATAAAAATCCACCAGCAACAATTCTTTGTCTCAACTGCCGATAGTCGACAATTTCCTGCCTTCCTCTAATGTCCAAACGTCAGTTGAATTCGAAAACTTCTGGCCCCGCGAACCAGTCGATGGATTCGCTGTCGATCGAAAGGAGAAGTGTCACGGAAAACCCGACGATGTACTTTCGCGTAGTTTAAGAAATAAAAGCGACAATGACCAAAGTTTTTAATCCAATGAAAAATCCATTTATTGCTGAGAAATCCGTGGCCACCAGTTCCCCCTCCATTTGTCGCGTCGTTATGCAGAATTTCATCTCTCGTCTTCCGGCCACTCTCGAAGCTCCCTCTTATCCCAGGGGCTCTGTCACTTCACCGCAAATGGATATAAAACGTGGTTTCAAGGTATTTCTCGTGTGTTACACTGCCGTAAGTCAATGCAAGCTAAAATGGCCCGGAAATGTGTTTGCCTCGGCTCTTCCAACCTCAGAGAATCGCGCGACTTCTCGCGTCTTCTCGGGTTATATATTGCGTTGTATATTAAGCCAGGAAAGAAAGAGGTAGCTGGGTTATACAGTGGGTACTGGAGGGAAATGAAGAAGCTCCAGAGGCTGGAGGATATCCTTTCTTCCGTTCTTGAAGGGCATCACGTCTCCACGAGTAGGACGACGCACACATATGTGCACCAGCCAATTTCACTCCGTTCCGTTCACACGAACTGTGTACACCATTTATTTTTATCGACACACCAGTGTATTACGGGGCTACATCCACTGTAGAGTTCACCCATTTTTCCAACGAGTCGAGCGAAATACCACCGATGCTGGGTGAGTTTACGTTCCACTAAAACCTGTACCTGAATGCAATATTGAAAGATATGGGACGGAGAGTAAGGTGAATCGGATTTTCCAATCGAATGGTATTCTTAACCAAATTCAATTGGAATATATCTGATTCATATTACATTTCAGTGGATTTTTGGGACTTCCAAAGTCCATGGTTTGAAGAGCACTGCGAGGTGTAAATTCCTTTTTCAATGAGAATTTAAAGGATTTATTTGAATTATATTTGGTTTTTCAAGATTTATTGGCCATGAGAATTTTTTAGGGAATTGAGCAGATTATTTGTGACAAACGATTTTTTTATTTTGAAATTTTGATGATTAAGATGAAATTGTAATTCAATTACAGATTATTTTGGAAATAGCCTGAAATCCAATAATTTCTCGAGAACATTTTTTATTAAGTTCTCTAAATCTTCTAGAAATGATTTCTCTTTATAACTGCTTATAAATATTCGAGTTCCTACTTTTGTAAAAATATTTCTCCAACAAATTCAAAATCTATTTAATTGGTTAATTACACTTAGAAAGAAAAATAGAATGGCATAATAGAAAGTTCCGACAAGTTTCGAATTAAATTATTCTCCTGTCTTCCTATTCAATTATTAACCTCAGTTAGTAAATGTAACAAAACATTTCCTACAACTACATAGATAGCCACCTGTCCGACTAATTGACCTGCCAAATTATTCTCAAATTTCTCAAGAGCCAAAATTTTCGAAGCGAATAACAGCTAAACCATTACCAAACTCCAAAGTATTTTGTGCAGACTAACTCGAGACATGTTTTGATAAGATCGCACCAATTTCTCTACTCTCCGTAAAGAACGACAGTTCTCCAACTATTTTCAAAAATTGTAGTTCCCCAATTAACCCACCAATCCAACACCCGAAGCTGTATAAATAACCTCACCCCAGAATAATTTATCCGGCGAATTATTCTCAATTCCCCAAGAATCAGAATTTCCAAAGTGAACTTGTACGAAACCAAATGCAAACGCCCCGAAGTATTCCTCGGCGTAAACTAAACTCGAGACATGTTTGCATAAGATCGGACCGATGTATTTGGTTAACGTGCAGGCTCCCTCCACTCTCCGAACAACAACAATTTTCCTTGCAAACATTTTGAAAAATTATAGTCCCCCCTCGCGCCAACAAGTTAAGAATTCCCCAACCCCGTCTGCTATGATGAATCGTCGGAGCTAATGGTATTTTCCATACCCTCCCCTTTGCCGTACTATTCGTACCTCATGAACCGGAGTATTAGACGCAAGTGGAGAAAGAATTGCATTGCACAGACTGCAAGTTGGGAAGCGATAATTATCCTCGACTCTCTTGTGTCGGGAGGATCATTAATGGGTTCTTTTCAGTCGTTAAATTCAGCCTGGAAATGCCATAGGAAAGTGGAGAAAAAAGTGGAAGGGCAAGCATGACTGCAAAGTCCTGAATTGATAATGGAAGAGGGAGAGAGATGACTGACGAATGAATTGCGCTATCGATTGGCCGCGATGATTAATGAAATAGCGAAGTTGAAAGCGTTTGTATTCGATGAGTTTCGCAAAAGGGCGGAAGCTAGATCAGCGAAGAAGGAGAGACTGTGGAAAGAGCCGGTGTACAGGCATTATAAACTAGATCGTTGAGTGGGATTATGATCAACTCAAAGATAATGAAAGGGATGGGAAACCCTTTCACGATTAAGCCTCCAATTTCATGATCTCTAAGAATTACCGTGTGACTTTGGCTGGGGCTAATACTCCAATCGTGTTTCATGGATCATCGAGCAGCTCGTCATTGTATGGAGTTGGAAGAGGTAAATAATCGAGTGGAAATGTCAAGACGATTGAAGCCAGGAAATTAATGAAATAAACACGGGGAAGATTCACATTTGCGCTGTAGCGCCTCTGTTTCAATCTGCTATCGCGGAAATATCAAGTAATTATCCTGATTTCTCGATTTCATCGGAAATGTATGCTTTAATGGAACGAATATCAGCGATGTTTTCACTAGAGTCACTGTTTTCATGATTAAATGTGGTAAAGGTTGGTAAACCCTTATCTCTTCATTAAAAAAAGAGGGTAATGTTTTTTGTTACTGATCTATTCTTACTTACATCTTTCCTGTGTAGTATAGGGATTTTATTTTTTTCCAGAATTTCCTATATTCATATTGTTGTGTTGTTATATGTGTTGATTGAACAAATCTTACAGATATTGTTGGATTCGACGAAAAACAATCGAAAAAAAAAAATTTACGGGCGGTTTCAATTTTGTTCGATCAT
Organism: Psyttalia lounsburyi; assembly: GCA_030522865.1. NCBI lineage: Eukaryota > Metazoa > Arthropoda > Insecta > Hymenoptera > Braconidae > Psyttalia > Psyttalia lounsburyi. The sequence goes on from JAPYZN010002132.1 coordinate 15,328, forward strand.
TTAAAATCCGGGACAAATTGGTTTGCGCGTGATAGATTCATCGTAAAAAATCATCGTAAGATCTGATGTTGCTGTTGTTGTACCCAGCGTGGGGGGTAGTTAATATTATTCTGGTTCTAGGCTTAAAGGGATAAATTCCACCAATAACGTATCGGTATTTAAATTACGTAGTTTATTATCAGATTGTATTAACTGTCTCATCTGGCTGATTACAAAGAGTTTACGACTTTTGTACGCGTCGGAGTCCGGTTCAGGTCTGATCCATATAGATATGACCGTCTTTTAACCCTCCAGCACTCGCGCCTCTTGGCCGAACGTCGTTACTCGCGTGGCAAGCGCCGCGCCGCCCGCGTATTCTCGAGCGCAACGTTGCCAGAAGGCTCCCCCACT
>JAPYZN010002133.1:0-12970 GCA_030522865.1 Psyttalia lounsburyi
AACGACAGAGGTGAACCAGTATTGGGCCAAGCATCGTGGTCGAAGTTCGACTACCTTATTCATCCCAGGCTTGGCACTGCCTTGGCCGGATTCATGGTCTAAGTCTGGTCCAACCTCTTACTACCAAGCTTGGTAATGCTTCGGCTGAATTTATCGTCCAAATCTGGCCCTACCTTGTACTACCAGGGTTTGGCATGCCCAGTATGGGCCGGGCCTGAGCCGTAAGTCAATCTTGGCTATTCCTACCTGGGTTTTGTCAATTTTCCCTTGTCACAAATGTAAATAATGTATACTTCAGAATCTCGTTCATTTCACTCCTTTTGTGGTAATTGCACGCGAATTTCTACCATTGTATTTTTCAATTGACGCTCACTTTTCACTTGGACTCAAAATACTAACGCAAGAAAACGCGTTCATGCGACATCTGATTGAAATATTTCATATCAACTTAATTCGATTCTTACTGGCCGAAGAATCAACGAATACTGGATAAAAGACTTTGTATTTAAAAAAAAAAGCTCTAACAAAAGAGGTAAGATCTTGAAACTGCAAAATAATTTCAAATAAAGTAGAGCAACATATTGTGCTCGTTGGGTGATCCCTACGCACCCGCTATATACCTAGTATTTCCACTGCGTTTCCTCCGACGAATCGATCTTTTTATATATCGCCTCTAAATATTAAGCTACTGAACTAGAGATACAAATTGATTCATCATAAAAAATTCTCTGAGACTCGGAAAATTTTCTTTTCAAATTATTCCCTGAATCTAAGTGCAAATTTGATTGCATGTTAATTGTCTAATCAGTAGCAAAACGAGGTTTTCTTTGAGGGAGGTTTAGATTGCGGCGTGCATAGAGTTCAAAAAGTTTTCAAGTTGAAACTAGTTCAATTTACATTCTAAAATACTATAGACAGTCGATTTTAGTTTCATGATAATAAAAATATTCACTCTCAAGAATATTTTCGATCAATACACGTGTTCAGTTCTTTATTGATTTGGGAATGGACGGCTTGCTTCTGTATTAGACATAAATGCTTATCACATTTATGCGTATCCCAAATGTTATCGACATTTAGTGTTTTGAAGTTTTTGTGATCAATTTTGAGCGATTTCGAAATGATTTTATGCCGAAGAAGTGCCGTCACGTTTGAAGAGAGTAGCTTCTTCCGCAGATGTGGCCGCAACGAACTCTAAAACATTGCAAAATATAAATTCATTAAAGGTATGAATACGTATACAGAAATTCGAATATTTTATTATATGTGGTCTGTAAAGAAAGATACTCCCAAATATGGCTTTATAATCTCTTGAAGCCGAAGTCGCGTCCAATTTACTATACATTACCATAATCGACGTCTGAATTATTGGAGAATAATTATTCTCGTATTTTTTTCTCCTTGTGTTTAGTATTTGTACAATACGATCGAACCACGAACGGTTCGATATGAAAACAGAATGGAGAACACCCACACAACACGGAACCTACAGTCTGGAGGCGAATAGCTTGATCCAAACGGGGCGATCGATAGTAATTCACGGATTAATGCATGAGAAATGCCGTATACTTCGCTTCTGACTAATCAATTTTTAAAACGATTCCGAATGAAACATGGTAATCCCCAAAAAATTGATGTGACGGTTGACGAAAATAAGTATTAGTTCACATCGAATTTGAAGGGGCGAAGGTAAACGACTCAGTATGGTAATTCCTGAGATCAACTATAATAATACTTTACACCAATAGTGATGAGCACAGAGCGTTGTCTTTTCGACTTCGGATCTATAAAAAACAGACAGAATTAAACTATTCAAAGACGTAGGTATGTCCCGTATTTTTTATTTTTTGATATACGTCTACAGAATAATAAGTTTTTTTTGTAGTTGTGCGAGGATTCAAAATGTGATAAATTTTTTGAATAGTTAACGTTCATCAATTTCATGAGAAGATATTGAAAAACCCATTGAAATAAAGTAAATGTAAAAAATATTAACTTTGAATCCTGAATCAATGAAAGTAATTATGAAATGTATTAAATGTATAGATGTTTACATGAATATAAAAAATAAAAGAACGTAACTCATGAACCATTTGAGAATTTTTTTATAAGTTTGAGTAAATAAAAATCTGCAATTAAAAATTATATGCTGCCATTGAAACGTTCGATTACACAGAAAAAATCCACGATCGAAAAGTCACCTGAATCTCATTGTTTCGAGGTCGTCGGATTCAAGGACGCCATTACCATTTTTGGTACAAGAAAATTGTGCAAGAGTTCACATACGCATAACAAAAACGTTGTCACATGTATTTATATCTCCGAGTGTAATTGTGATCTAACGAATACCAAGAGATGAATGAAGAAAAAAATGTTCAACTGTACGACCGGTTGGCAAGATCAAAGTGACGTTGGAGAACCAATTAAGGTTCACCTGCCTACATGATCCTGGATGGAGTCACAGTATAACTGGCTCGAGGATAAAAGTAGATAAATGAAACGTGGGTGGCACCGAGACTTCCCCTCTTCAGGGGATTCAGTCATGGTCATGCGTGGGTCACTGGTGGGAATTTAGCATCAACACGTTTGCGTATATTTTCGTTAAGATCCTTTAGAACGTTGGCAGTCTCTGCTTGTTTTTTGACTAGCGAGGATCGGTTAATTTTTGTGGCAATTGGTAAATAAGAATTAAAGGATTGTTGAGTAACTGAAATGTGTTGAATTTGTCTGAATCTCTTGTTTTTCCCTTTTTTCAACAGTGAGCACTAAAGATGGGATTACACCAAATGATAGTTTTGTTAGTGGCGGCTTTCACGACTTCCGCGTTTGCAACCAGATATCATTATGGACGAGTGCTATCTACAGGTAAATGGAAAAAAGAACATGTTCCGTTTGAGAATGTATGAGGAAGATGGATGCAATAATTTTTTCAAATCCTGACAATCGACAGTTGTACGGATAATTATTTTTACGTGAGAAATATAACTCTTCCCATTTACGATGAGCTTGAGCTCGATTGATGATTTTTTTTCATTTTTTTTTTTTATAAACATTCAAACAATTATCGCTGGAAAATCCGCGTCCAAACGAGTCTGTCGGGAGTTTTTTCTCTCTGAACTTTAATTCTATATAAATATTTTTAATAATTAATTAATAATTAATCAATTAATATAATTTTTATTTTAATGCTATTTAATTTTTTTTATTTTTATTCTATTTAAATTTTTTGTTTGTGTGCCATTTGGTATGGACACATGTTTATATCGATAGACTTCAACAGACAAATATTCATATTTGGGTGGACAATGAATTCATGAAGTATATATTCACTTTTTGATAAATTTGGGTAATTTTATCTGTGAACTAATCAATTACCACAGAATTCATATCAAATGACAATGCACAAACTGATCTATTTAAGACAGTTGAATCGTCTTCTTGAAAACCGGCTCTTCTAGAAGAAATCTGACTAATAATTTTTTTGTTTCAGCCGGCTGTGCTTCACATACTTGTGGTCAAAATGCAAAGTGCACCGTGACAGACGGCAGACCGGTCTGTTCGTGTTTGAACCTCCACATGGGTGATCCCCTCGTGCACTGCTTCAAGGTTGAGTGTATAAGTGAGTGAACAAAACCATACTAGCGAATTTTTAGAATTTTCCACATATTTTTTATCTCCAATTGATAACTAAAAAAAAAACATTTTTCAATGAAAAACATTTTTTTTTCTTCCTGGTCATTTTATGGACCGATTTTTTCCAGTCTTTTTCGTTGTCCTGACAATAAATTATCAAATATGTAATATATTATCGATAATTTTTCGCCGCATTGGTCTGTACAGCTCTGGCAGTGATTCTTTATATGGCTGATGGATAATGAGTTTTTGGTGGATTTTATAATTAATTCTATATTATTTTTTCTATATTGCTATATATCCGATTTTTTCTTACCTTTTGGGAATTTTTTTCTTGTTTTGTTTGATCCTTCTTACCTGGAGAAAAGTCCGTCTTCTAGCTTGTCTCTTCCCGGAGAGAAATATTAAATGAAAATTACGTAGTTTTTATGGGACTGTCACGGCATTTCACTCTCGCTAGATAATTCTATTGATTTCCAAGGAAACTTTCTATTAGGTTTGGCCGTTTCTATGAGAATGTTCAATGGAAAATGTTTTACAGCAAAAATCAATAGAATCCTATTTTTCCATCCAGAACTGTCCATTGACGATTTTCATATTATATTTCATATTTTCTATAGAATTTCTCGAGCCCAAATTTTCCAAGCTTTTTCTTAAATTTTCATTAATAAAAAAATGTGAAAAAAGCTCAAAATTTCAAAATTATAGCCGAGGAATTTCGGTAGAAAACCTTTCAATAGAATAAGTTGTATTGAAAATATTTAGTTCTATTGAATTTTTCTGCAGATTATTTTCCACTGACCGAAATCTCAGCCGAATTCGAAACAGAATTGTATAACGGTTGCGCTTTCATTTTCTATTAAATTCTATCATACAATTTTCTAACTCGATCTTTTAATTGGCAAGCGAGTAGTGAGTTTTTCACTGAAAATTTTTCTCTGTTTTGTTGTATCTTTGTGGCCTCACCCATCCCACGCAAAGATTTAAATGTTGAGCAAATCACTAGGATTTCCTAGTCAATTTTTTCATACAAGAAGGAATAAATTAAATATTTTCGTTGCCAGTCGACGAGGACTGTCCAAGCAGCAGATCCTGCGTCGGTAATCACTGCGTGGACCCTTGCCCAGGGTTCTGTGGTGCTAACGCCGATTGCGACGTAGTTAATCATGTGGCGACGTGCTCTTGCGCACGAGGTTTTACCGGTGATCCATTCACATCCTGCCGAATTGCTGATCCTTGCCAACCCAGTCCCTGTGGACTCAACACACGCTGCGATGTGGTAAACGAAGTAGCCGTCTGCAAATGTCTGCCAGGATACCGAGGCTCACCACTAGCCGGATGTCGTCACGAGTGCGAAAGCGATGCCGAGTGTTCAAATCACCTGGCGTGTTCAGCTAATTTTAGGTGTGAGAGTCCATGCTCTAAGTGTGGAGACGGGGCTAATTGCGATGTCGTCAATCATCAGCCCAAGTGTTCTTGTCCAGAAGTGAGTTGCGTTTCTGTTCTCAAGTTCTCATGGTTCAAACCCAGAGTTGACTACGGGTGCAAAAACCCAGACTAAAGTCTGCATCTGATTCGTCAGGGAGGTTGTTAAAAAATGAGGATAGAGAAATATAAATTTAAAGCGCAAAAACACGTTTCGGCATTTGCATACAATAACTTCCACTAAAGTTTGAATTTTTTTACTATCCGTAAAATTTTTATATGTGGCTTTTTCGGGTTCATACCAAATGCATCCATGTCGCGAACCGTCTGGAATTTATTGACTCAAAAAACTGTACCGTTTGTTCGTAATGATATTATTTATAGTTCCACAAAGTTTCATCGCTCTATTTTCGACCATTTGTATGATACTAGAGTAAAATTTTGTGATTCTCCACAAGACCACGGGTTAAAGTTAAATTGTAAAAAAAATTATCATTAATTCCCGTTGCTCGCTGAGGGCCTAAAATTTCCAATGCCAAAGCCATTAAATCGGTATATCTTCTTCTACCCCCTAAAATGTCGGCAGTAACTCCTTAAGAATGAACCCGGATTATTTGAGGTTTTTTTGGCGATTTTTTTAAGAGGATTTTTTGGACACGGATCAAGTGACCATGGAATTGGAAGAAATAATGACATATTTTTTTGTGAATCCATTTTTTTTAATTGGGAATTTACTGTGCGTCTGTTGAATTGGGAGATATGTGACTTTGGAACTGGATTTCAATTCTTGAAATTGCATTTTCTTTTTGAATTTTGATTGGTGCCCGTAAGTAACGTTTTTTGCCATTTTTATTTAGAACTGGCAAGGTAATCCGTTCACTAAATGCTATCCAGAGTGCACAAGCCACTCCGAATGTCCAACCAGCAAACCAGCCTGTTTATACCAGAAATGTACAAATCCCTGTACCGGTGCTTGTGGTAACAACGCCAACTGTGAGCTCAGAGGGATTACTCCAGTCTGCAGTTGTCCAAGGGATATGACTGGAAACCCATTCATCAGTTGCAGACCATTCACACCAGGTGAAAAAATATGAAATTATTCAATTAGTTAAAATAACGAAATATATCCACCTAACTACAAAAAAATGAATTTCAATTTAAGATTAATCTTCCCAAATCAATATAAATGGAAGTCTCAACGTGAGACTTAAAACACTCGGACTTTTTTGTCTCAAATTGAAACTTTTGACAGTCTCAATTTTAAACTATCAAATTCCAAATTAGGACTTTTGAAATTCTGTGATAAATGTCCCATTTTTGAGTGTCGATTCGCCACTTTCAGGGCTGAATTCCAAATTTTCGAAAGTCATAACTTGAGCCCACTGTTAAAACATTCTGTTCTCCTATTCAGAGGACCTTTGTCAACCAAATCCTTGCGGTGAACACGCGATCTGCACTCCTGGCCACGACAACACCGGAAAAGAGCGTCCAGTCTGCACATGTCCCACTGGATACACTGGAAATGCCCTCATAAGCTGCCGCAGAGGCGAATGTCAGACAGACAGTGAATGCCCAGATAGCAAGGCCTGCATTGATTACTTCTGTCAAAATCCCTGCACCGGAAAGGAGTGTGCACCCAACGCCAGGTGTGAGGCACGTCGTCACATTGCGGTTTGTACCTGTCTCGACGGAACGAGGGGAGATGCCGTCGTTGGATGCAATCAGATTGTATCCAACTCGAGGAATGGACGATTTGGATATGGAAGATATTATTCATAATTACGAACTGAAATTGACAATACTTTTTACTCAATACGTTTTTATAAACCATTTTTTTACGTCATTGATTGGTGGATTATTGTAATGATGTGGTGAAAGTCGCAGAATTATTTCTACATTGTTTTGACAATATTTTGAGAATTATTTAGTTTAGGAAAGAAATTTGGATGTATTTTTGTACCTCACAAAAAATCATAATTAATGAAAATTAGAGAAGAATGAAAAGTATGAATATTTCACAGAAATCATCTTTTAGTAACATTTGAGAAACAAACATGTTGAGATACTTTTTCGTTGACATCTTCTATAAAAAAGCTCGGATAACTGTCCTTGATATTACTCATTATCAATATAACTCCGAGAGAAAAAAAAATGTGAAAGCAATGAATATAAATGATTGTAATTTGTGAAATTATGTTAGCAATGAACAATTTTATGAAATAATATTGGAAAATTTACCGAATGAGCTGTAGATTTATTCGTTATCATTTAATTACGAATTCATCATTCATTGAAACTAATGATATGTTTTTCTGTCTCCAGGGGCCATTACATAATGACCATTGCAAAAAAATTGGACAATACGTTAATAACGTAAACTATGTTCGGTAATATCGCTTGACTCAGTAATTACCTTAACCTTAAGAATCTCATAGCAACTCGTACTGTCCTCCGATTTTTGAAAAATGTTATGACAACTAAAAAGCACAAAAGAGAGCATAGATCTAAAACTCGTTGAACTGAAATTATTTTGATTTCCTCTAGAAAAAACTTTGAATGTTGGGTTGGGGATTGAACATATTCATCAAATCAGAGTTTCGAAAATCTGAAACAATAAAAATCAATTAATCAAAAGGGTTCCTAGGGATATTTTTTAGGGATGTTAGAGAAAGCTGTTTTTTTTCATGAAGGGTATCGAATAAACGGTCTGATCGAAAATCCTTTACAGCAATCTATGGAATTACGTAATTGAAATATTGTTTTCAATTTATACCTGCAATTGTAGATTGCTGTGGTTGATTTGATTCGAGATTAGCAGGAGCAGTCTTGAATGTTGAGATTTCAGATAAAAAGGACTCTGCGGATTCAAGGACTAGAGGCGGAGAGACGTTTCGCCAATTCATTTGATTGGGACGATCTGCGAAATCAAGTTATAAGGCATAATTAATAATTATTATTATAAAAATATCTAGAGTCAGGGTCTATTTTTTCTAGACAATTGATTGTATAGAAATTTTTGGCGGATTTTTCTTGTATAGTAAATTCTCGGATATTGAATATTTCTCGTTGGAAAAAACATTTTCAATCCAACCCGAAATAAAATAGAATCGACTTATCCATATGAATTTAATAAAAATCGAATCGAATTGTTTAGAAAATTCATCAGACTTCTCTAGCGCATGATTCTTCATAAAGTTTCTGGTCTCCAAAGGAATCCAGATATCTATAATAAAAAAAATTTACTTGATAGAGTCTCAGAATGAGTATCGAAGTCAATCTCCGACTCTTCCACACTTGGGCAGCAACTCGGGGCATAATGTGTCGGAGAGAATACAGTCGAGAGCGTAGGAGTGACTTCAGCAACTAGAAGTTTAGCTGCAACAGTAACGGGTCGAGTGATGGTCTCGACAGATTGAACTACTGGAAGTTGACGAGATTTCTCGTTAATATTTTTGAATGATGACTTCTTCTTTTCATGTTTTCTCGCATTATTTTTCTCAATTTTTGCTTTCTTTTCCTCTGGTATACTTTCTTCGATAGCCACTACTTCCTCCATCTTACGTTGAATGGACTGGATTTTAAGAAGCGATGAAGCCTTGCGAACTGGCGAGTCTCTGGCTTTTGTTGGCTCAACAATAACGTGAACTTCAATTGGAGATTTTATTGGAGAATAGTTAAAGGTGGGATTATCATCCTCTTTCTCGAGGGACAATTGACTGTAGGACTTCTCCAATGTTTCAATTCGTTTGGGACCCTCCTGACCCTGCTGGTCAGGAAGACCTTGATTGCCACAAATCATGGAAATGGATCTTGCCAACGGGTTGGGTACAATTACGTCATTGTCATCCTCTTCAACTGAATCCATCAGCTGTTCTTCATCCATACACATTTTATCGAGCATCACCGTATTTATTGACAGATTATCTGGATAAAATCAATTGATAATAATTAATTGTAACTAATTGCGGTAAATAAAAAAAATGTTTTTGGAAATTTGTGAAAAAAACTGTGTTTAAAAATCAACGCCTCTCAACTTTTATAACCTGATTTATTTCACGCTAAATCTAAGCAGAAATTTGAATTTATCTAGCTTATAAATTGATAAACTATCTTATGGGGACAATAAAGAGAAATAAGACCTTCTACAAAATCAACCGTATGACATTAAGAATTGTTCACTTTCTTCGCTTAATTAACAGATAAATTGACAAAAAATCGTCGAAGATTTTTCATATACCTGAGTCAACTAAACTACAAATTGCGGATTCCCTTTGCCTCTGTTCAGGTCTAGCAGTTGGGGTTGGACCGAATGCTTTCAATGCAGACATATCTAGCCTCGGTGGAGGCATCTCCTCTCGGGCCCTTTGCCTGACTATCTTCTCTTCTTGTTTCTGTTTCAACTTCTTCTCTTTCTACGAAAAATACACGTAAATAATGATTGTTATTCAAGAGAAATAAAAAAATAAGAAATTTATTAACAAAATTAAGAATTCGAACAAATTTTGAAAAGTAAAGAAGAAATTTCCAATCATTCAATTATCAATTATTAGAATTTATTTTAATGATTTTTTAATAATTTCTTTTTATTCTATTCAGGAGCTCACTTCTAATTTCAATGCTTCTAGTTTCTTCAGAAGCTGCACATTCTCTTCCGTCATTGCCTTCAATTTTTGTTGCATCTTGGCCCTCTCTGAGGCGATCGTCAACACCTCCACCAGCTTCACTTGCATTCGTCTCTCATCGATCTCTTGTCGCTGCTGTTTCAGTTTTATCAATTCCTGTTTTTTCTGAGCCAACATCATCTCTTTAACTTCCATCAACTGCAGTTGAACTTTGATTTTGTGTCTCTTGGAGGCCAGTGGGGCTATTGCTTCATACTCAGCCTGCGTACAGCAAAGAGAAGATTTAGCTCCTATTGAATCGACTTCAAAGGTGGCTCTGGGTTAATTCTAATTTCATGGAAATATCCCAGAGGGTGTTTTCACTCTTTGGAGTCTTCTTTATAACTTGTAATGATAGCTTGGAGTCACAAATAAAAAAAAAGAGCTTGAAGTCATAAGTGGAAATGGTTAAAATTGAATTGACGAGGAACAATATCCCAACGAATTGACAGTTTTCAAATGGTAAATGTGAATAGACGCTCCAAAATCAAAGGACATTTATCGTTATTGAACTATTTGTCAATAATTTCATTAATTCGTAGAGATAAAATGATGAAATTAGAATAATTCATGATACTTCATCAGAGTATAACAATTAAATAACTTACTCGACGATTCTCGCATGTCGTTTTATAAAATTTCACAATTTCTTTGAATTGATTAATGTCCGCCTTCTCCCTCAGCGATTTATCATCTTGCTGTGTTGAGATGAGAGCCAAAGTTGTCGTCAACTCAGCCTCCAGTACACTCAAGCTGAGTAATATTCAAGGGGATATTGAAAATTGAATATCTAGACAGGATAAAATCATTCATTGGTAATCTTACCTCTCTAATGACGGTTTCAGAAGAGCTACCTTTGTCTTCATGGAATTAATCGTTGCCTTCAGGATCTTCCTCTCGCTCTTACCCCTCTGGATATTTTCTTTAATTTTGTTTCCAGTAGCTTCTCCGTCTTCATACAAATTTCATATAAATATTGGATTGGACAAGTCTCAGGGGAAAATTCTATGGAATACGTTATATTATTCACTTAATTCTTACCCGCAATTATTTTCTCTTTCTTAGATATTTCATGGCACATCGTAGCCACAAAATTATTCATGAATTGTGGATTATTGATGAATTCCGCCGGAAATTGACGGGCACTCATATTCTATTTGTTGAGAAATTTGACTGATGAATTTTAAGAAATAATTTGGAAACTTACAGCTTCACCTGCAGCCTCGATGGCGAATCGAATGGAATCAGTGGGATTGAAGAAAAGGAAAATGCGAATCGTCAATGATAAAATAGAACAAAAGATGCTAAAAATCAAATCTGGCAACAATGTATATCTCTGAATGTCGCATTTCAATGAAAAATTGCATTGGATTGGATTTGAAAATCAAATTAGACAAAAAATTTGTTCCCGCGATAAGGCAGTTTCTTTGAACGTAATTCATGAGTTATTCTCTTGGTGGCAGCAGTGACGAGAGATACGTCCTAAGGTATTGTTCTGGAGGAATTGTAGAGCTAGATGGTGTACTCCAAGACTCAATTTAGTACCATAAATTTTGTTTTCTGCTCAATAAAAAGAAAAATAAACTAAGGTATTATCAAAGGGGATTAATTGAAATAGAGGCTCAGTTCTATAGGATGGACTGACCGCCGAATAGACGCAGTGCGACCCCAAGACGATGGAGGGCGTCACCATCTATTGCCATGGTTTTCTTGCTTTGATAATTAGCAAACAAAGCAATGACTTGGAAAACCTCCACTTTTCGTCGATATCTCCAAAACTATTGATCCTATCGCCCTGGGGCTTGTTCCGTTTGAAAGCTGAACTCATTTTCCATCGATATAGTGTCCTGGGAAGTTTCTAAAATGATTTTTCCACCCCTTTTTTGGTACTTTTATGAATTTCAAAAAAACTGTAAAAACGGGCCGAAAAATCCTTTTAGAAACTTGCCAATACCTTATATCGATGGGAAATGAGCTCAGCTTTCGAATGAGCGCAACCCCAGGGCGCTAGGAATAATAGTTTTCGAGATATCGTCCAGTGAGTGCCGATTTTGGTAAAAATCGCCAGAAAGGAAAAGGTCTCCCTTTGAGTTTTCGAAATTCAGCCTGTCGGGCCAGACAGCCGACTGGCTGGTCAGCTGACCGGCCGCGGATGGCCAATCCTTGTTTTTTTGAAAGCAGATGAGCCCTGGGGCGCCCTTTTTGGTAGTTTTTTCACTTTTTTCCCCTTATTTGGGCTTTTTTTCAGTTTTTTCGATTTTCCTGCACGTTATCGTCGTTTTGAGCATTTTTTAGAGCTGAGGGGGTTCTAAAGGGTTTCTCCTTTCATTTTTGGGCTCTTTTGGCATGACTCCCAGGATATTTTGAGCCCTTTAGCGACGTTTAGGGCCCTTTTCAGAAATTTTTGGCACAAAACTGTCAATATCTTGAAAACTATCAGGCGTAGCTCCAAAACTCGAACGGATTTGGAAAGCTGCGGAAATTTCCGGTCGATATAGCCTCTCATATTTCATTTTTAGTGATTTTTTGCATTTTCGATTTTTTTACCTCTGGGGCCCTCCGATTTCGGCGATTCGCCCTTGATCAAATTTTGCAACTTACTTACAATTGAAAAACAAAATTATGTGATAATATTAGTATAACAAATTATTATTTATTTATTATTATTATTATTATATATTTTACATATTAATATATTATTTAGTTATTTTATCTCCTTATATTAGTTATGTCTAGACTATTTCACCGATTTCATCTTCAAAATTCGTTAATATATTCTATTATTTTGTTGAATTATGAATTAAGGTTGATACTTCTGAAGTAGCAGTATTTCAGGCGTTATACGGCAATATTTCATTTTTTGACTGTAATTTTTTAGGCACTTCATTTGGTAAAGCCAATTTTGTTTAATTGTTCGGCTGGTAAGTAATGATAATTTCAAGGAAAAGACGCATGATGGGCTTCCCAAGTAGGGTTTGCCAATCGTCAATAATTGGGCCATTGATCGGTTGCGATCTGGCGCACATACTATTGCGTCCCAAAAATGGCCAAAGATTGGTCCAATGATGGCACTGCATACATTGAACGCCAATCTCTAACCAAAGTATGGACCGATATAGACAGGCCAATCGTTGGCACACCATCTCTAGACAAATATTTGACCAAGCGTAAGAGTGCCAAAGATTGGCGCTTTAATGTTTGGCCAATAACTGGCCAATTATATATACGCACCAAGCGTATCAGATTTGCCA
>JAPYZN010002134.1:0-17699 GCA_030522865.1 Psyttalia lounsburyi
TTATATCACTCGCCTTCGGCTCGTGATATAAACCTCCCACTCGCTACAAAACATTTTTTTTCACTTGTTACGAAATATACTATTTTATATTTATCAACATCATCTTGCTAGTAACAATAGCTTTTAGGGAAATCTCATAATCGCGAAAGACTGTTTTCCTCTTCACAACAAAAGTATCAAAATAAAGACAATATAGAAACTCGTGACGAAAAACAAGAGGAACATTTCTCCTGAGGACCAATTTTCCGCGATCAAATTTTCCAGGAGCAATTTTTTTAAGCCCAAGACTCCGGTAACAATAAAACCCCAAAATTCGATAATTTTCGAGGGACGGAAGTAAGAGATTGATATTTAATAGTCTTTTTAGTTTTTCGTTTAATACCACTCATTGGAATAATTTAATATTTGCCAATATGTGACCATTCACAAGAGGTTGCCACCTCTCGAATATCAAACAATCCACGTATAAAGCCGACTAGTGGTTTTAAAGCTTCAATAGACAATTTTTTGTGCTTAATTAACCATAATTTTCTCTCCAAAATTTGTATTTTCACCAGGCACGGTGCGGATACCACTGCACCTGCAATCATCCCACGGAATGCAGTTGGGAAACAATAACAATCGTTTTCCAGCTCATCATCGTGGCCGAGGTAGAAGATGGAGGGCCCCACAGCCCAGGGGTCATGTATCCTGACAAGAGGAGGACACACAGCAGCAGCAGCAACAGCAGCAGCGAGTACACACCTGGATATGAGATTAATCCTGAATAATAAATGTCTCACAACGATAGAGCAGGGCATGAAGCCCGTTCGCACGCTGGGACAATGAACGAATTAATTTATTATTTTGTTCCTCACGTTTCTTTTTTTTTTTTATGAGTAGAGGAATTTTTCCGTTCTTCAATGGACCAATAATCTCAAATTCAATCAACGGCATTTTCTATTGTAATTTGAGGGAGATTATTAATGTAATTGAGGAAAATAATACAGGGGTATATGTGTAATGTCTAATATGTGTGGATATATATCCGAATTGTGAGAGCAATCGATGTTAGGCTAATATTCCACAAGACGCCTAGAGATTAAGGTATTAACGTGCGCCGGTTCGCGAAAACAACAAATAATCATGGTGCTTGATTATTTCTCCTCTTTTAATGTACATTGTGCGAATATTTGTGTTCCTAAGTAACGCACGTATCTAACGTCAAATTGTTATTATTATTGTTGGAGGAAAATGATTGTGTCATTACTGATTGTGAGATTATAGTTGTGATGTTGGAGTGCATTTCGAGAATTCAACTGATTTGTGCTTATTGAGATGAGATTTTCGAAATGTATATTTGTACTAAGGATCTCTTTTTTTTTTTTTATCAAACAAAATATTTTATTGAATTTAGTTAGATTTAAGGATAATCGGGTGAGGAGGACAGGCAGGCATGCTCGAGGGTATTCCAATTGGAATTGAAATTTCACTTTTCAATATTTTTCTCATTATTATTAATAAACCAATGCTTTTAGACGACAATTTTTTTATGTCAACAAATCAGTGATCACAGGTTCCACACGTATACGAAGTTCCATGAATTTTGGAGATTTTTTTTCCTCGGGGTTTGCAGTTTTCCTGGCAATAATTTTTTTGATAATGTCTCAAGGAAAATTACCTATTTTTCGACATATTCATAATAAATTCACTACGTACTCCAAAAGTCCGAACCTTCCGATGTGGATTGTCCATCGCTTGAAGAATACGTCCAGAAGGGGAGAAAAAAAACTCTTTTGGAACTCTCCCGGTTCACCGGATTATCCTTAATCGTTTATACTTTGACTGTTACTGTGGAATTTGATGTAATTCCACACTTTCTATTGCTTGAATAAAGTAAAGGTTGTAAAATACATTTGGGGCGATAGTAAAAATCGTACCAAATAGACGATACCAAAGAATATTCTCCATCGAACTTGATAAGATTTTTCCAATCCTCTTTCTACATACTGTGACGTTTTTATTATCAAGAAAATGAAGAAAAGAAAGGAACTCAGTCACTTTTTTTAGCTCATACAATCAATGGCACTAGGTCAATCCCATTAAATCCGTTGCCCAACCTTCTTTTGGCATAAGAAAAAACTCTAAATCTAGTGGAAATACTTCTCGAGAAACAGATAGGATGAAATTAAAACAATGATTATTAAAACTCTGGGAAAACCAAACGCTTTTTAAATTTAATACAATGAAAAATTTAGTCATTAGTGCTGAAGCAGTATGACTAAAATCTGTAAGATATGTGTACAAGCGTGTAGTTGAAAATTTTACGAATGATCGAGGGAATTGCGAAAATCGAAAAATAACTTAAAAAATTGTAAAGGAATTATGGGCTCTGTGTGGATCGTGGGGCTGAGGTACTACGATTGGACTTAACTGTGTCGTAATAAAATTAAAACAGCAACGGAAAATAGCATAAATGTTTCGATAAATTCAACAGAATGAAGTTTTGGAGATAATGAAAAAAAAAAAAAATCAAAGAGCCATAGTTCCGTAATTATCGACGACATGTGTCGAATTCTCTGCTATGATTGTATCCTGGATGATGCATATTAATAAAAGAAGTACCTAATTTTTTATTTCATCGCATATAATAATTTATTTCATTGTAAATACAACGAGTGAAGTGAGTCAAAAAGTGGAGTGATCAAACATACCAGAATCAAATAATTAGAAGTAAATGCTCTTAATAAAAATGTTGAATAACCCGGGTAAGTTTTATCACCCCATTTTAGACATTTTTAACTGGTCCAGGGCAGCAGTCTCTTGAAACGACCCCATCGCCCGGGATCAGGGAAGAATTTCAGGGCAACTTTGCCCCTGCTCTGATTAACAACACTCCAAATGGCGCAGGCTAATGTCTGCGGCTCCATTCGATCCGTGAAGAGTTTTCCCTGAGGATGAGAATGAAAATCTTTCTATGGAAAAGAAAACATTGTTTTTTTTTCAAGTGTTCATTTCTTTACTTGCAAATGATCCATCTCGTGTTGAGCAATTTTCGCTGGCCATCCCTCCGCCTTCCACGTGAATTTCTTTCCCGCAACATCAAAAGCATCAATTTGAATACTTTTAGCGCGGGGCACCTGCGCAATGTAGCCAAATACACTGGCGCAAGCCTCGGGATATGAGTTTGTGCGATAATCGAGTATTTTCATTTTTGGATTTATGAATATTGTCAGAGGGACAACTGCCACGGGCTGACCCGCCGATTTTGTGCTTTCGCACTCTTCTACTTGTTTAGCGGTTGTTTCTATCACAAAAACTTGGGCGGAGACACCAACTTGCGGAGCTGAGAGACCGTACGCTTCGTATGTTCGCATTGTGGAGACTAAATTGTCGACAAACTGAAAGGCAGAGGACAATTGAGTGAAGATTGATCACCCGGAGACTCGAGGGGGATGATATTGCAGATAATTTTGGTGGTGTCCTCGTATACAGGGATAACCATTTAGAAAATTTGTCCTGACATTTTTTTGTTGCAGAATACGTGATAAGGGGTGGTGATATCTCGAGTATCGTTTGCCAAATATTTGCACGGGCTCAGGCATTTTTTATTCAACCAAAATGGATGGAGGAGTGAGCCAGGATAAATCAGTGGCTTTCCAAATATCATGATAAATTCGAAATACAATTTCTAGCAAAGCCCACAGGATTTATGATTTTTCAGGTGCTTTACAGTGCAAGTGACAGGAGTTGACTGGATTTTTTAAAGATTTTTCCGTCCGTTTTATGAAGACTTTGCAACTTTAGAGATTGCAAGCGGTTTAAGAAATTGGACAAATGGACGATTTCTCCGAGAATTCATTTCATGCGCTTTTTCATCGGTGGATATAATTTCGGAAATATCAAATAAATAATCAGCCGTTCGTTTGATCTTAGTCTTAGAATCTTACTCGTTTGAAATCCGCTGTTGCCACGATTTCCGGCTCCACAGGCTCAGCTTTGCCACGCAACACCGGATCTCCTATCTGACACACGTGCTGGTAAGGGGGTGTGGGGGTTCGTGGGGGTTGAAAATAATTGTAGAATGCATTTCCGCGTTTGATGATTACACATGGTGATGGATGATGCCGAGAGAGACACGAGAAAAACACTTTTTCCAACATCACTTCACTGTAACGATAATCAAGATCAGTGTTATTGAATATTTATTTTGTTTATCATGGATTCACTGTTGTGAACAGTTCGATAGAAGCACATGGAGGTTAGGAGTCAACTTTCCAGCCGGTGGCGTCATTTTCCAGAGACCAACCAGGAAGGAACCGCTATTACGAACAGCTGATAATTCGATTACCTCGGGTACATCTGTATTCATCGTCGATAACATAGATGACGCGATTACTCAATATTATCAAGACTCATAGGTAATTCCAAAACGCGATTGAGCTGAGCATCGCGCATCGAGCATTTTTTTTTATCTAGTGCGTCAAATTAATTTTCATTTGACATTTTAAAAGTACAAAAGTCGAATAGAAAAATTATCCGAGTCTCTGCTTCATCCATAGGCTTTACTAATTTAACAAACAAATCGAATGCTGCCTTTGCTGAGGAGAGACGAATAAATTGAAGAAGAATTTATAAGAAATGAGTGAGGAGATAAACTCCCATTACCCTAAATTTTCAATTAATTTATTCACATGAATCATAATGACCCTCAGTTGCGTACAAAAAGGTAAAATATAACAACTGTTGGAATATCATTTGAAATACTTTATTTGTTCATCAATAAACTGATGCTTCTGAAATAGCTCATCAAGCTGCGCCACCTGATTCTTCCACTCTCTATTATACATTTATCATTTATCATTCCTTCATTTTACTTTTACAATATTAACAAGTGACTAGGTAGTGAGAGACAACTCCCATCCTAAATATTAATCGTTATAAAACAAATAAAACACAATTCAACGCAAATCGTAGGCACATGGTTGGTACTTGATTGATAACTACAACATTTTCTCTTTTGTCACTAATTCCTGAAAGCGTTTGTATTTTTTCGTCTTAAGGTATAATACAATGTCTCTCCTAACTGAAAATTTTCGAATGAACAGAAATCAAAGAAATGCTGTATTTTCCCAACGCAACGGACACATCTTCCTCAAAGTGGTAAAACGTAATCACTCAAATGTGATATGTGCCCTAAATACCCGAATAATAAACGGTATTGGCCCAAAAATTAATTTCTTTCCGAAGTATTTCCTACTAAATCAATCCATTACGTTTTACAACTTCCACAATCGAGATCGCATTTACATCTGTGTAAAAAAAAAAACCATTCAACATAACTCGTCCATCATTTTCCAATTTCACAGAATTAAAAAATGACGAGTCCAGCAACAAAAGAAAAAAACCTGGGATCACCGGATATCCGTGCTCGTCACCGCACGCCTCGTCAACGGTAAAAATCCCAGAATAAAAAAGAAGTTACGAGAATAAAAAAAAAAATATTGTGGCATTAACTGCGATCTCGAATGCGTTACAAACACACTCGGCCATTTTTTTTCCAGTCCCCCAGCATTCATATTCCCCCCCTTTTCCTCACAAATAAAAACACATTCATGATAAAATTACAAGAATAAAAGTCGTACGCGCTCATATTGCTTTATACACCTATGTACAACGTGGTAATACGGGACTGTCATTTATTCGAGCAAATTGCAATGGAATTTCGATGTAACGAAGACAAAAACTTGTGTAAGTGTGTATGTGTGAGAAGAAAGAAAATCTGGAGGATAAATAAAATGAATAACATCTTGAAGGACATGATGAAACAATAATCAAATTATGCTTGAGGACAGTCCCAGCGTTTCGTCGTATTTGAGGCATACAATAATACTAGTGATTCGTATTTTCTTTTTCGGCATAGAATAATTATTTTTTTTTGTCCCCCATTTTCATTAATTTTCTCTAGCTTCAGGTATTTAATGATTCAAATGATCAACTTTAGTATCTACTAAATCGTGTAAAAATGTACACAAAAGCTACGAGGTAACTCGTTTTGTCGTACTTTTTACATTTTCAGTCTCATGGAGTTCTTCCGCAAATTCATCTACATATAATAACAAAAAATAATAATGATCGGCCACGTGAACAATTTGCTGTCAGAGTTCTATCTACCCCCCAGTCCCTCTCTCATCACCCCCCAAACTTTGTCAATAACATTTGTGCTATATTTCAAGGGACATGACAAATTCTGCGGACAGCGGCTCATTGGAATTAAAAAAAAAAAGGCACAATCGTCGATATTTTTTAGTTACATATATCGTATTTTTCATTTTGTTCGTCTCAAATGGCTCTTTGTTGCTTTAACAGTTTTCACTAGCAGTCTGACGGATATGGAATAGTAATTTTTAACTTTATCGCGAGGCAACAAAAATGCCCCCAACCCAGATTGATATGTGGTTTTTTAAATAACGTGAGATGGCGTTACCGAAGGGCGTATCCCTGGGCTCTTTCGTCGTCACGAGCTGCAGCATCTTCGTGTCCCACGAGACCGTTGAACCCCCATATTTCTCTCTCTCTCTCTCTCGCTCTCTCTCTCTCTCTCTCCCTTCTTCTCCCTCTCTATTTTTTTTACATTTACGTTTTGCTCCTTTTTTCTACTTCCTCTTGCTCTCTTCGCGAGCCACTCACTCACATTCTTCCCTTTTTCTTTTTCTACTTGAGACCCTTTCTCTGTCGCGCACACAACCATTCGGTTCACGCTCTCAATACAATAAACTATCTTACTATATAGGAAAGCATTGATTGCTGAGTTGGAAGGGGTTTTTCATCATTTTCGATCAATGTGAAAAATCAATGGATTCTTTCAGATTGTTTTTGTGTATGTGTGTGAGTGTCTGTATATACTTTTCCCTTGGATATAGAAAAAGAGGGTCAATAAACGTATATCGTTTTAAGCTGATCCTTGAGCTCTGGAGGAATGGCACATGTCTCTGTCTCTGGTTTTCTCTTTACGAGACGTCGCCAGCGCCCACCAATGTTCTTTTTTATGCCTTTGGCAAAGCCCGGCCGGTCCGCCTGGAGTCCATGTACGAGAGTATCCTGGACATAAAAAATTCACTGTTAATTATTTCAAATCTCGATTGACAATTTTCAGGGAAGTTATCGTGAAATTATTGTGAAATTGGGAGGGGACATTTCTCATCCCCCTGCTCTACTCTGTTCTCCTCTGTTTGGTGCGGTTTTGTTCAATTTCAAAGTTCAGGGCATCGATCTACCCCTGACAGACGGCAGGGCCCCATTGGCTCTTGCAACCCCTCGTGTATACAACTGCCATTTATTTCCCCGGTAGGTCTCATGTGAAAGCAGAGAGTGAGAGACTCACTCGTCATTTACAGCCCTCACCAGTGCAACGATCTGAGGGCAACAGACACCGGCTGTGACCCCTATAGCTACCGCTGATCGATAAAAACATTCATTGCATTTTTTTTTCAACAGTTGGTGCGTTGAACTCACGAATATCAAGTGATCTCTCCTGCATTGAAATACATTTGAAATACTCTCCATAAATTCACAAAATTACATCCTCCGGTGATGTTTGCTAAAGAATCTCACAATAATTCATCTTGACATTTTGTTAACAAGTCGAGGAATTAATTTTCATTCAATTTACGGAAATTTTTCAGTGATAAATAACGACAAGTGTTTTCATTGCGCGCGCGCGCGCACGCACCGATCGTGGCATAAATATTCCACAATTTACTCTCAAAATTCTCAACATGTTAACGAGTGTTCCGTTATCATTGAGAAACCGAATAAGGAAGTCAAACCTCGAGTCGTTCCTGCGGCTAGAATTTTGGACTCGACCGTGGCCCCCATATCCATTCCGACAATTTTGCTCGGATCTCGGCTGCACGTAACCGAAAATCGTTTGCATAATTTTGGACATTTCCTTTTTTATTCCCCTGCCAATGAGTAAACGCCATTTAAATCAATTACAATCTAGCGTTGCACAATTTCTCAGTAGAAATAAAATAAATGTTACAGTGATATTGAGGGTATTGAGACGGTTATTTCGACGTCCTACGCCCCTTTTTCTCCTAGACGGAATGTCCGGGGGCTCGGAGGTCTGGCGAAAAGCGCCGAAGAGAGAAATAGAGAGGGACAGACTGAGTGAGAGAGAGAGAAAGAGAGATAGAGACATGCCCAATGGGAGATTACTCAGGGGGAGACTGAGACTGGGTGAGAAATCGGGAGAATGCGGGGGATTTGAGTTGGGTTTCAACTGGCATAAGATGTAGATACGAAGAGAAGAAAAGAGGACACGGGGGAGGTGAGGGACCGGGGCGGATAGGAGCCACTGGCACACACAGCTGCCGGTGTCTCCCCCTTGACTGGCGAATGTCGGTGTCGTGTTGGCCGCCCACCCACGCTAAATTTAGCGACACGCTGCAGGGCAACTTGCCACCAAAATGACCACGCATGACCGTTTATAGTCTCTACTGTTCTATAGCTTTCGACTGTCGTCTGGCTATTTTTTTTTTCCCTCTTCGTTTTTGCGATGAAATTCAAATGCTACCGGGAAATCGATTCACGTCACACTGCCGAGACTCATTTCAGACGAGTTTAATGGATCACTTCAGTGACGAAGCGGTTCAAGTTGGTTTGACTATTCACGCAGAAAAATCTAACTATGAGTGTAATTTACTGAGCATAATTTGATCAAAAATTGTCATTTACGTTTTAATTTTTACTTCAAAGTGGACGGCTCATTTTTTTCAATAAATTTACTGAAACCTGACGAAGACAGTAGAATTTTGCTATCGCCGTTGGTGAATTTAAATCCCCCCCCAGCGGTCTATCTCATTGGCAGTGTCTTTCCTCACATTTTCTGACATTTCGTGGGGTAAATTTGATGGATAAACTCCTGCCGACAATCGAAATATGCTAAATCTGACTGACAAGTGGAGCGTGAAACGGTGAAAACTGTACGACAATGGCAACGGTGTCTATTTAAAGTGGGGAGTAGTTATAGGCGTTTGGTTGAAGCTCGTGGCAACGCTGCTGCGATTGTGTGTGAATATATATAAATTTTTTTTTTTCTATTTCATTTGCTCCTAGTGGCCCGTTAAGACAGACCCCACACTATTTAGCCTACTGTGTGTTGAAGTGCAATGTGTAGAAGTCTCAGGGCTCTGTCTTTCTCGACGCGCGCGGCACGCGAGGTCTCGTCCTTGGTGAATCGATACCGCCGCGAAACTCATTACCCAGGCCATAGTACACGCGTTATTTAATGACCCCCCCCTGCCACCTACCCCCCCCCCTCCCCCCTCCCAAATAATATTTCTCTTGAATTTAAATCGAGACTTCGGGGGTTTACACAGGTGAATTGTCGCGTCAGCTGAATCGGCCAAAAATTTGCGTGATTTTTCTTTTTCAATGTTTTACGATCACTTCCGGGTTTTATTACGCAAAATTATCGTCTAATG
This sequence comes from Psyttalia lounsburyi, assembly GCA_030522865.1. Taxonomy (NCBI): domain Eukaryota; kingdom Metazoa; phylum Arthropoda; class Insecta; order Hymenoptera; family Braconidae; genus Psyttalia; species Psyttalia lounsburyi. Next base: position 9,468 of record JAPYZN010002134.1, read on the forward strand.
AATTTCATCTCGAATAAGGCGGACAATTGACTCCTGCCAAACGCGTAAATTTTGCAGTTGTAAACTAGAAATTCTAAAACGGGATAATGTTATTGGCACTAAAAACCAGTGTCTGTCGGTGGTTGCTAGTCTTAAAAATTCACACGTGATGAGCATGAGTGTTGTTCCAACTTTTATAAACATGTTTTTATTATAATCGAATGAATAGACAAGAGGCCAAAATCATCTCTCCGAATGAAAACATAGCAGGGGGGCAATTTAAAGGATTACCCAGTCTCTCGTTTGCGACTTGTTTTGATTTCTACGGGGCAGAGGGATTTGAGACATTTCGCACCAAATTAGTCAACTGTTGATCCTCACTGACTTGGAAATCGATGGTAATTTTTTTCTACGATTGGAGAATTAATTAATTTGAAATGATTTGAAAACATGATTAACTTGAAAATTAAAGTTTTTCCACATTTTCATTTAAAACGTGGTTATTACGAGCATCGAAAGGATAAAGATTTTTAAAAAATGTTTCAGACACTCATGGAGACAGCAAAAAAAAAGAAAATTTTGACCTTTAATAAATTAAAATAGCACGACTAGCGGTCGATCTGGGGAAAAAATATCGTAGATTTGAAAAAAAAATTTTTAAAAATATTTTCGAGCTTGTTAAGCGTAGAAAAAAAAATGCCATAACTTCCCACGAGTTGAGGGGTTAGGGGATTGCTTCATTTGGCGTAGAATAGGATTTATTTGAAGGGAGATGTGGAAACTTGGACAGAGATCTAAAAGAAAACTGAAATAAATTAGTCTATTTACCTGGTCATTGTACAGTGTATACTGTGGCGGTGGCGTTAGTGGTGGATAAGGCGGTGGAAATTGCCAAATAAATTGTTCACCAGTTGTCTCGGCAACAAACGTCGTATTCCCATCAATAATACCATTACTGAGCTCACTGGCTGTTATAATTGCACCATTATTAACAATACCATTGTTACGTATATCTTCACGCGTTGTTATAACAGTTTGGGCTGTTCCAGTTGTTGATACAATAGCCGATACTGGTGTTGCTGTCTGCACCACCGATGGTTGCTCCGTATGTACCTGATCGTTTCCATGATCCTCCCTCTTCCGCAATTTACTGCGGACAAGACGGATTGCAATCATCGTACCGTTGCTCCCGACCATTTTAAGGTAGAGACGGGTCAACTTTTTTGCTACGTTGGAAGGAATTTTTTGGCCGTTTCTTGCGAATCCTCGAGCTAGTCGAGAATTCTGACAATTTTCAAAAAAAAATATATATATAAATGGAGGAAAGATAATTTCAGAGGGAAGTCTCAGATTGACTTCGATATATCACTTTCAGTATTTTAAATTGTCTATTTGTACTTAATTCAACGTGTAAAAACACTTGGTCGAATCACTTCGTCAGGTGCACTCAGTCATGTAGCTTCGATAACGTCTTAACTTTCATTTATAATTTATTTTCCGTTCGTTTTATTTAGCTGATTAAAACGAGACACCGTTTTCTCTCACTCACGCAGCACAAACACCACGAAAGAGTTGACTAGTTTTGTAAATCCTTGGTCTTTGTCCTAACTTTTTTGTTTACTCATTAGGGGTTCTTCTGTTAATTGAACTAAATTGTGAACTTTGCTGCTCTCATTGGATGGAACTTTGATAATTTGGGGCTACGTCGAACTAAACCGATAGGTAAATTCTCCTCCCTCACACGTTGTGCGAGCTGCAGTTGATTCACCACGGTGAACGTCGACGTCTACCACCGTCGCCTCGATACTCATGTCTCGAGCCAACGTGAGTGGTTTCTGAACCGAGTTGAGGCGGCAAGCAGCTCTTTATAGGAGCGAGTCTGACGTCATGCCGCTGAGTGGTGGCGATTGGTGGAGGGCAGCGAGGGGATCTACCAATAAGGGTGAAGCGTGGGGACTACCGTTGGTCTTTCAGCGGGGTTTTAACAAAATTTTATCGGGGTTTTCCAATTTTTTCTGAATACATCAAATCGAGAAAAAAAGATTTTTTTTTTATCGGAAATTCCGGGGACATGAAGAATGAAGAAAAAGCTGGGAAATTCCATTTTCTCCCAGGGATTGATCGAAAATTTCATGGAAAATTTAAAGGCGACACTCTCTCATATTTCATACACTACAAGAGCGAAAGATTCTCTTTCCTTTGGGCAGAATGAAGGAAGATGTGTAAATAAAAACGCATTATTTTCGCGGAAAATTGAATAGGACGAATCCTAACAGTTAATTATGTAATTGAGGATAAAATCTGCTCAAATTGTTTCCTTGCAATCAATTTTTCATAATTCAAGGAATCGGGGGAATTTCGTCATTTATGAAAAATCGTAGAAAAATAACCACAAACGCGGAATAACACATATAAATAAAAACAAACCGTTAACTCTTGCGTGATTAGATTATTTCTGTTTGTGTTGAGCGATCTACGAAGTAAAATTCGTTTTTTTAAGCACAAATCTAACGGTTAATAGTGAAGAAAAATTCTGGACGAAGTAAACAAAAGTGCGACGCAGTGAATAATATTATTACAAAAATTTTAACAATTTCCCCAAAGCAGTGATGCAATCAGAAGATAAAAATCTTACATATAGCGTACATTCCTGTTATTCTATTGATCCACCAAAATATGAAGAAATTTTCAAAAAAAGAAATTACGCTGGTGCGATAGAATGTCGCAACTCATTGCAACGATGACCGTTGGGAGAAAACTCGAGAATTTATCTGGACGCAACGCCCTCGATGGCTCAACACTCGAGATTACAGACAGAAACAAAGGGAGAGAGAGGTGTTACTCCCAGAATCGTGCAATTGACGTGAGCCGTTGAAACTTATATTACTGATATTACATTTATTTTTTGGCATGCCAAAACCGAATATGCAGCTCAGTAAATAATTTGTGCAATCGATAGTTACGAAGAATTCATGATGATTTTAATTAATTTGATGTGTGAACTATGCGCAATTTCATTTAGTTATTGAGATAGAATGCAATGACCCTCTTTGTTATTATGTTTCTCCCCTCGGTCTTCACTCCATTTTATCCTCCGCTAAACCTCTACCTAATAATTTCATGCAATTTTCTCCCCCCGGAGCATTGAAGTGACTTCCGATGGACTCGTAGGCGCCAGAGATGGATAATGTAATTTCACTAATGAACTAATAATTCGTCAGACGGTAAATGACGGTTTCCCGGCAGTAATGGGAGTGCAATGCCCAGTAACGCTCGTGGGGTAATTCTCATTGCGATTTTATCATCTCTATTTTTTCACCCGGTGGATTCCGTGTGACAGGCGATTTTAGTTGAAAACGAGCGTGAGGAGGATATAATGGGAATATAAACGTAGCATTAGAGTCTATTTTTGTCCTCAGTCCGGAGGGGGTTGGCGGTGGGTGTAGCTCCCTGGGGTGGATGGGTCAACCCTTGGATCGCCCCCCCCCCCCCCCCCCCCCCCCCCCCCCCCCCCCCACACAACATGGGAACAGCAATCCATTAGTGATGACAGCCAGACGTGTATTATTAGGATACGATTATTAATTAATGCCGTAGTGGGGACCGGAGGATTCAATACGAGGCTTTACCGGATAATTATAGACGTGATAATTATTTTTAATTTGCATTATGTCGTCTGGAGATTGGGGATTTTGTTGGATCATTCTGACGTCGATTAATTAGTCCGTAATGAGTAGTTATTTCTGGGTGAGACGATCTCCAATTGAGAATGTAATTTTTTCGTGTGAAAATCAAGAACAGATTTCTTTTGCAGAAACTTTCGCCTGTATTGTGAGGATTATTTTTATCACTGATCGAGTGGTTGATTTTTCGGGAGAATTTCACGTAGAAAATACTTTTTCTACTCGCGGCTTTTTTTTCAGCAAACACGCGGTTTATGACGTAATGGAGAACGTGCCAGGCTTCCTCGAAATATTTGTATAGTTGGACTTTCCGTATTGATAAAAGATGTACGTCCGTGGGGCCATTAAAAAATAAATAAATAAACGAGTTAGTGGAGAATTGATTTTGGTGAATGCTCCTCCAGTGAGAGAGCACTTGCCAATATTATATGAATGAAAGAGAATGGAAATCCCGAGTTTGGTGATAATGGGGTATTTATAGATGATGATGATAATCGATCAACGAGACTGTACAATTATCAATCAGAGATTGTGATTGACTAATTTCCTGCGAATTTTATATTCCTCAAGATAAATTATTTTATCACCTCGAAGTTGATGGGATTAACACGATATTGGAGTGTCCATTTCCGCATTTAATTATATCGTTAGATTCATTCTCAGTCGTCAGTAGCTGTCGTAACTTCCGTTAATACTCAATCGTAATCAATAATTCCAATAATTCCTTTTTTCTTTCGAGAAAAAAATCGACAATATTCAAAGCAAAAATTGTGATATTGCGTCAACGAGAGTGAGTCCGAATGACGAATTTTGTAAATGATTCTTCGAGACAGACCAAAGTGTTGAATAAACAATTTTAAAAAAAGTAATTGGCGATGTGTCTCGTTGTGCTTCGTCGGCTGTGCAACCAGCCCATTGGGATCTGATTTGGTGGGGGAGATCGACGCGTGTCTCGAATTCGGATGGCCAGGAGTAAGACACTCGTGCGAGACATTCAGGCACTTCTTTTCACGTATTTTTATTTCCACAAATGCCACCTCACTTTTATTTCAGTTTTAAATACACTATTGTCCGGACATTTTCTGATATTTTTGCGTTCCCCTCACGAGCAGACACAACTGACATTTTAAAGTCTTGCAATAAACAAAGAACCTCTGTGAGAGTTATTTCCCAGACGTAATCATCAAAAAATTTTCCAGTTGGCTCAACCCATTTTTTTATGACTTGACATTAAAAAAAAATCAACCGACAACAATTTTTTACTGCAAACTTTCAAAATGCAGCAGTGCCACCCCCAGCCATTTTTTCTCAAAGAGTTTAACAAATAATCGCAGGAGCAATTATACAAATGATTCATCTGAGATAAATGGCGACTGACTCATTTTTTTACAACTGTTGTTTGGCTCTGGGATTTGATTTAATACTATCTGATCTCGTTTCCACAAATTGCAGCTGACTCAGTCGGAAATTTGGGGAAATGCAGTGATGTCTCTACCACCTGCGCAGCAGATTATCTCTTTCCTCAATGAAAAAAACTTTCCTCGTACAATAATATGGATTTCACCAAAGAAAAAAAAGAAAAACAATCCGCGGTCGGATTTCCACAGTTCAAAACATATTTCTCCGTATTATTCACCCAATCGTTACATATTTGTTTTCATTTACTTCTTTATACGAACTGGAATTTCAGTGCGTTAGTATTCCCTAGCTAGAATTACGTGCGACTAGATTTTGAAAGTTGGATATGTTGTTTCGAGATTACTCGAGTCTAATTTATGACAAACTGATGATTAACCCAAGTATACATATAATGACAGCAAAAAACAATGTGAGAAACCTGTGTAAATATAATTATTATATTTCTTCGTGACGTCTATGAGTTGTCACGTGAAATTATCGGAGCAATAAAAGTCTACCTCAGTTATGAAAACGAAGATTAAAGAGCTAAAGTATTCAATCAAATCAAGAGTTTGAACAAGAGCGGTAAATCAATTGTAACGGCGCCCCGAAAGTGAAAACATTATTCTCAATTGGGGGAAAATCATCTCATTGTGAATGAACAAACGCGAAGAAATCTGCAATAAATTCAGCTCAACAGTCAGCACCTGAATCCACACAACTTTATTTACCAACTTTATTTCTCCAGTAATCAGACAAAAAAAGGCGACGTATTTACTCCTCTTTCTCCATGCTATCCTGACCTCTCGGTCTCGACCAAGTGTTCAACCGCTCTTGTTTGATAGGGAAATAAGTGCAGGGTATATGTGCCGGCCAATTATTCCATCCAACGTTCAATGTCAATAGAGTAAATTCGTTAGACATGTCATAACAGAAGTCATTTGAGTCAACAATTACCTGATTGTAACGGCAAGAAGAACAATGATCACACCGACCAGGATCATAGCAATTAGAACGCCGCATATCATGTAGACACTATCCACGGGTGGATCTACAACAATTAAAAATGAAAGACATAAATAATTAATTCATGCAATTTGTGTGAACTAATGGTTGTTATGATCGATGAGTCTCTCGATCGCCTCCGGGATTCTGGGTTAGTGTTACAGTATTTGCATAATGATCTTTTCAACGCGTCAACATGCATTTGGAGTGATAATTCAGCGGTCAATATTTCCCTCTGCCATCCCCATTTGCCATAATTTTTTATTGACACCCTTCAAAGTGAATGTAATTGAAATTATGGCACAATAACTGACAGTTAAAGATTGTTCATTACATGGGTAGACGCTTCCTTTGTCTCATTGAAGACGCAAAGTCTCTAGCCCAAGGCAAGGTTACATCGTTTGTACCGTCTCCGACCTTCCATTACTCACATAATGCGCAAACCAGAGGTTGCGATGTTGCGAAAGGAAGTGAAAGAAAATAACAAAATGACGTTGATTAGTTTTGAAAACCAAGGACTAATAGTCAAGCTGTATTTCATTCAGCTTAGTCTTCTTCTTCTTTATTTTTCAACTGCAAAATTTAAAAAATTCCATTTACACCAACTTTTGCTTCTTTCAACGTATTTCAAGCTGTTGGGTGAATACGTATCGTGATTCAGCCGTCCGTGTCCTACATGTGAGCCTCGAGTGAACGTAAGTTTCTTGAGAAGATAGGTACAATGAGAGTGACGAGGCGAAGCCAAAGGTCTACCACTCTTTTCACTCAGGATTTTTTTTGCCTACCATTTTTGTGTATTCACATCTTTTGTGGTATCAGTGGGGGCTATCCCGGGTCAAAAGCCCGCGGGTTTTTGCCTCTCAATGAAATTTGAATCGAGTGCATATGTTGTTTATATTTTTTCAACACTTTGTGATATTTTATCTCTTTATCTTATTTTATTTTTTTTATTTGTTTCGTTTTAATTTGCTTCTTCCTCTTGGGGATCATCGCCTTACTGGATAACCTGGACGTTTCTCACTTCAGTAATGAAACATGTCCAATAGTCGAGAGCGTAGAAAGTGAATGGTTGTGGCACGCTCACTGTTTCTTAATGAGAACGTTTTCCTTTTTTTCAAAAACAATTTCGCTAATTTCTTCTTCGCATGGGACAATCGTTAACGTTCAAATTTCGAATAGAAGCCCGAGGTTTTTGTGGTATTGATAAATGATTATATCATCGTTGATGTTGGTGTTCGCGAGCCTTGAGATAAAGTCACGAGTTTGATTTTGAGAACCACGTGATTTGATTTGTTATCAAGATCAAGTTCAGACTGTTGGGAAATTTTATGAGCAATTAGTGGGAACAAATATTTCGAGGTATTGGGGTATCGAGTGTTAGATGAAGTGGCTCCGGGCAAATCCGGGTTGAGGCTGGAGATGATAGAGAGAGTAATCGCTGATTGAATCATTAGATTGCGGAGAAATGGAGGTTTTGGAATTGGTTTGATTGATTTCATACGCAAAAAATGTACATTATCGCGATGATTGTGCTATCGATGATTGAACCCTCTATGATAGTAATCAATTCTACAAAGATTTGACAATCGAATTTTTCTGTTTTTTTTTTTACAGAGAGTGAGGAGTTTCTCTGCAGATTTTTCACCGCTAGAAAAAATGTAATCGATACCGGAGAGAAAATCGAAATAACTCCCAAGTATAACTTAGTTTGTGAACTCGCGACGTGCACCCGACGTCCATTGCTCCCGTGCCGAGGTCTGGCCCGATCAAGCTTGTCATAAATACATTTTTTTGCCCGTCTCAAAATAGCAATTGATCTCGAGATTTGTTTTCACTGACGTTTGTCAGTTCTGCTTCGTCCCAACGAGCAAATCTTCTTCGCAGAAGCTATTGCATTGACGTCCAGCAGTAATAATAATAATATCACGTCATTATTTTTGGTCACGTCAAATCCTCAGTCAATTACTGGGATGACTAGACAAAAAAAATCTAACTCCTTTTAAAATGAGATAAAACGACTAATAAACGAATTATTTTTCCATTTGTCTCATTCTGCGTCGACAAGACGAATATTTTCCACGAAAAAAATTAATAGGTTTTTTATAGGAGAGTTCAATGCAACAAGTCATAAAATTTTCATCACCTTCTACACTGAGAGAAAAAACTT
>JAPYZN010002135.1:0-12962 GCA_030522865.1 Psyttalia lounsburyi
CTTATCGGGAAACCACTTAGCCTTATCGGGAAAGCACTCAGCCTTATCTCGAAAAAGGGGGGAGGGAGCGTGGGAAATTCGCCAATCGTGAACTCTTACAACTCCCGTTCTCCCGTTTACTTCAACCCAATACCCTCAGTAACGAGAAAATCTCGTTACAACTTTTAGACAAGTAAACAATAACAACTGCGCATCAACTACCCTAATAATATTATGCAAAGTTTGCCAGAAATATCCCCGCGGGTGTGTACGACTACACACGGACCAATGCATATTACTGGTTGAAATAGGTCGGGGGAATATAGGTTATGGGCCGCACACCTGAGGGCAGCAGTTAGCGGACATTGCTGCCAATTATTGATTGTGATTGGCCGAAGCCAAAATACAGGCGATATGTACCGAATTATAGGGTCGCCGTGCATATTAGACTCACTCTGGTCCCGACATTCACTGCGTTTGCACACTTTAGATAAAATTTAGTAATTAAGTTTTAGTGCTAACTCTTGTGCAAAACGGTGAAAATAAGGACCACTATCAAGCCGGATTAATTTGGAAACACCGAGCTGCGATCCGGACGATCTAGGAGCGACTGACGAGCGAGTAATAGAGCGAGCCGAACACTCCGGAGTGCTGTGATTATTAGTGAATATTAGTGAGTGGAATATTAGTGAGTGGTTTCGCCAAGACATTCTTACGATCGAGTGATAATTTTACGGGCTTCGGTATTAATTATAGTGCCGATCACCGGCTGGCGTTTGATTCGCCACGTGGCGTGTGCTCGAATGCTCTCGCATCGCCGCGAATATTCCCAACCGCCGGACGGGATCATATCGGATAAGCGTTAAGTAAACTTAGAATCATCTCCGAATAAAACCTGTGACCGAACCAATAGCCGTACTTTAATAGTGGTAATTGGAGTTTCGTGCGGTGGTTGCTGCGGGGCGGCCATCTTGGGTTGTACGCGTTCTTTCAGCAGTATCCTTGTGAGAGTGGGCGATTTATCTGATTTCATCACCGAACGCCTTAAGAGAAATGGATAAATGATTATTCATCTCCCATGATAGTATTCCTGAACACCACTCATCATTGTAATACCCGAACTATTCTCGAGCTAGATACGAATTGATACCGCGCCGGACCATAGTGATTCCATAAACCATTGGCATAGGGTATATTATTGTCAAAGATCACGATAATAGTCGGTATAACATACGTGAGTAACCTCCAAATAACATCATTGTCAGTTATTCATCATTGTGTCACGGTTGGTAAGCATTTGGTATCGGCCGGTAATCACGTGGTAAGGATTCCTACGCCGGTGGTGGGAGGTCGATAACTGCCAGTAATGGTTGTCAGGCGTGTGGTGGGGGTTAGTCGTCCCTTGGGGGAACTACCACATGTTTGGTGGTGGTTGTTCGACGTTAGGTAACGATCATTGGACGTTAGGTAGTAATTGTTAGTCGTTTGGCGATAATCTGGATTGTATCCAGTGTGTAATTCATTTAACCAAACAGCTTTTGTTATCTTTCCATTGTCATTTACCCGTGAATATATTGAGTTCTTTTGAGTATAACATATCGTCTCTTGAGTTGTTATTTAATAGCCCGAACAGAACCGAACCAGCCGAACAACAGGTATAGTAAACACGAGGCAGCAGAGGAGCGAACAGGGCGAAGTACGAAATTATTACAAAATTGTTTCAGCATAATACTCTACCCATCTCGTGGTCGTTTCAGAACGGTTTGTGGCCAATTCTAATCAGGGAATTTGCCACCCCGTCACAGTGTGTTGAATTGGCTAGGCTCATCAATTGAACGTAGTCTGTTTTGATGAAAAATACACCTTTTCACAACTGAGAACGATTTTGGAAACATTTAACGATAGCATGCATTTCATCGGAAAATGTTTTCTCAGTGACAAGTGACAGGTGTTTTTTCGTCTACGTCACACCACTCCTAAAATTCTATGTCATTTTGCCCATCGCATAAAAATATCCCGCAAAACCACATCCGCGCTCGAATATTTGGTCCTTTAAGCCGGATCAGCGGAATATATTGTTATTTTGTTTTTCGTTGACTCTCGCGATTTTTTGGGAGTGTTAGTGATTAGCGTCAGTGGTTAGGAGTGCTCAACCTTACACGTCATGCCACGAGAACTGTGAATTCATCCAGCGCAAATGGTGGTGATCTTGTTCCTCTCGCCATCCATCTGGGATGTTCGATACCGATTTGCAGACTTACTCCGAATATCATCGACCTGTCTCTGATTATAGACCGGTTCTGGGGAAATTGAACCTACTCGAAGTAAACTGGATCAACGTTAGGGGAAACCAAAGGATATCGGGTATCGTCTCCAAGAAAGGGAAGTTTCATGGTCATTATCAATAATTATTATTAATATTTCGCGTCTCGTTGGATATACATCACTCTATTACCTAAACAATTCCGTTTCGGTGACTTTTCTAACTTGCCCATCTCAGAGGAGTCATTTCTCATCACCTGAACGGTTCCACTAAATCGTTATGAGAACTAGCGATTTCTCATAGCTGCTCATCTCGACCAGCTCTGGACCCCAACTTCGATATCTGTTCACACTACTAAGGATCTCAATCTGGTCACCAGCTCCGCCTCTGAGGCTCTCAGCATGCTAAAGATTCTCGATCAGCCCATTGACCAGTGGGGTCCTCTTGTTGTCCATGCGATGACTTATCATTTGTCCAACAGGTTTTGTGAGGTGTGGTGAAACAAGATTGGTTCGTTCACTGATCCTCGACCCTCGCTGTTCTCGATTTCCTTCAAGGTCGTTTTCGAGCCATAGAGACGCTGAAAGTCGGCTCTTCTGCTCAGCCCTTCAACAACTCATCAAAGTCATCTCCAACCAACGCTTAGCCTTGCGTGACAATCAAATCCAGTACTAAGATCTATCAAGTGAACTCCACTCACTTAGTAAAGCCGTTAACTCAGAAATCTCCACATCAGAGACGAAAATTTCAGATCTGTAACTACTGTCCATTCAGCCGACATCTGGGGCTAACGCTAGCTAGCTTAGTTCATACTGTAAGATGAATCATTTATAGTCTCTTGCAGCAAGTTGAGAGCTTTATCGCCCGTTGCAAGGAAGGGGATAGTGGAGAAACCCTATCTTTGTTACAACTGCCTGGGGAACAACAGCATCAGAGTCTGTCAGACGTCTTTCACGTGTAAAACGTGCCAGGAATAGCATGATAATGTCCTGCATCTTGATCGTCCTCATTGTCCGACTCAGTGCCCTCTTCCACCTCTAATGAAGCCTGTTACGTCGTAACACATATTCAAACTTTGGCGCCGTATCTGCGCACAAAGTATGGACGGTGGCAGCACTGCGGCGCATGCCCCTTGCGTGCATTAGCGTCTGCTTCGAGGCTTTGACTGCTACGCATGGGCGTGACATGCATTAGCGTCTGCTTCGAGATTATTATTAATATGGCTTCTGTGTCAGGAAAACGACGCATCTACGCTGAGCAGTGCGCGAGTGAAAACCAGTGTTTTACCATCGCAATTACCGCAAAAACCCCCTAAAATCATCCGTGTCCATCGACGAATAATCCCACTAGTGCGCTAGTGGTCAAATTTCCGAGAGGATTAATAAATCCACCTCAAAAACCATCGTCACGAAATCCCGCGCGATTTCGTGTCAGCACGTGGCTAACGGTCACGCTGCGTCCAGGGCATAGCCCAAAAACTACCAAGCTCGATCTAAGTCGATCAAGCAACTATCGGCATGAAATCCTGCACGATTTCGTGTCAGCACGTGGCTAACGGCCGCGCTGCATCCAGGGCACTCAGTCCTAATCAAATCTTCGTTTCCCAGTCTGTCTCAAACAGGCGACAATAACCCCCCAGTTCGGTTGTCTCCTCAGTCAGGATTGTGTGTGTGTGGTGTGTTGAGTGTGGACGAATTGTGGTGTGTTGAATGTGGACGAATTGTGGTGTGTTGAATGTGGACGAATGAATTACTAATTGATATCTCCAACAATCTTAAACCACGTCATTCGCAGTTTTTTCATTAACACTTCTGAATCCCTGTACGAACGTGAATAAATCTGGGTTTTTTATGCCAAAGGCTTTTTCCCATAAATTGTCTTTGTGGTTTATTTACCTTATCTTTTTGTGAAAAAGTTAATGCAGCTATCATACCACCTAGGGTATGATAGCCTTCAACGATTAAACAAAGCCTCTCGGCCAACGGGTGTATCTGCTGGCACTTCTGGAGTTTCAACAGTCACCTACTCGAATTCTGGTGACGTTGTGCAGGAGGTAGTCACGGCTCCTCTTCAGCACTGAGATCGGCTATCCCAAACGGGCATATCGTACTTAGCTTGTAGCGCTGAGCATTCATCTCGGCCTGGTGTCCTGCTAGCCCGAAGCTTAGCTGTGCTTGTCAGCGACCATTCCTGTCCTTAGCAAATACGCTTATTGCTGGATCCCGGTTCAGAACTATCGCTCAGCTCAGAACCATTCGTGCGTCAGCGGATAAAGAAGAAACAATGTAGCTCCATCCGCATCTCTGGTATGAGCAAGTTGTCGTTTGGAACAACCACCAGCTAAGTCCATCTCATGCTGCCGTCGAGCTACTCAACAGAACGCATCGAATTAATAGCTCCCTCGCTTGATCCTCTCGCATCGTCACTTTCAACCTTATCAGCAAAGGATCTTGACAGGGATCATCTTCAGCAGCCTCAGTTAGGAAATACTGATTATAGAATTCCAGCTCCAGTTGATCTTCTTGTCGAATCACATGCCTTTGGTCAACCATTAAGCTCAATGTAATCAGACGTGGACCAGAGGCATCGATTGTTCAGCTAAGGAGTTTTGGCTGAATTGTATTGGATACTGCGGCGTCTCAACAACGAATAGCTCATCATCTTGCTGTTTCAAAAATCGCGAGTAATCAGCTAGCAGACATTCTCACCAAGTTTTGGGTCGAGGAAGAGGTTCCTAGTGAGGATCACTCGAACGTCTCCGCGGACGAGCTGCGAAAAGTACTTCCGTCATACTCACTTTGAAAACAGCTCTAGTCGTTATATCGTTCGGTTGCCCTCCTCTGCTCCAGTTTCATTGCTAGGTAACTCTTATCGATCGCCGCTGGCTTGCCTTTATCGTATGCTTGGTAAAGTCTCTCAAGATCATCGTTTTTTCCAGCTCTATTCTGACTTCCTCAAGGAGTACATGGATCTCAATCACATAAAGGCAGTAGCTCATTCTTATTGTATCTCGTTGTTTTTTCATCACGCAGAAACCACTTGTTGTTGCAAGGACATGGGCTTAGCATATGAGGTGCGGACTTCAGAAGGCTTGAGGGTTTCTAGGGGCTTCAAGCAGACCCGTCTGGATCTAGTAGAACTTTTGACCTTCCTTATCATTGTAGAGTCAGCTCCAGGAAATCACTCAAATGATATTCTCTATAGAAAAGCCAAACTTCAGCGAGATATTTCAGATATTTCTCGAGAGTAGGCAGTGCATGGTCATCTTCATAACGGACATCAGAAAAATGTTCGGGTAGATTGAGATGCACGAAGATGACTGGCCTTGCAGTAAATTTTGTTGACCACTTCAACGAATGATCTCTTAATGTATCAATTGACCACCGTTACGTATGGATCTCGATCAGCTCCGTTTCTAGCCGATCGTGTTCTTCTGCAGTTCAGAGAAGACGAAGGAAACCGATTTCCTTTGGCCGTTTCGCCCATCGGCAAAGGGAGATACGTGAACGACATTTGCGGAGGTGATGATACCGATGATGAACTCATTAGAACTGCTGAATAACCTTGCAATATCTGGGCTTCCGGAAGAATGCGGAATTCGTCTGACAACCTCATGCAACTTTGTTTTCTCAACCAAATCATCGCAGAACTTGATCGTCACGAACCGAATTGTATTATCGGAGATTTTTCAACTTGACGTTCCGCTCGGATTTCTCTCTCCTGTAGTTATCTGAGAGAAAATTCTTATGCAGGAGATTAGGATCGAAAGGTTGACTGGGATGATGAAGTTTTGGCTTCGATAGCTCAGTGCTAGAATAGTTCTCGAGCGGATCTCACTTCCTTGTCCAAAATATGTATACTCAGATGGATTGGTTTACTAGAGAATTCCCTTGTTGAGATATGTGGATTCTCAGACGCCTCTCCGCTTATGATGTCGGCCCTTGTCTACCTCAAGGTCTTCAATGGTAACCAAAAGCCTTGCATCTTATTCGTTTGTTCAAAAAGTAAGGTAGCTCCGCTCAAACGGCTGACAATTCCAAATCTTCAGTCCTCAGCTGGAGTTTTCCTTGTCAAAACAGTGGAGTACGTCAAAGATTAGATCGACTTCTCCAATGTTCTAACGTACTCATGGACCAACTGTTCACCAACACTCACGTATTTTTTACCCTTCCAGATGGAGAGAGTATGTGAGAATTCATGTTCAGCTCATTCAAGAACTTATCAATGCTCAGTGGCAATTCATTCCCGACCAAGAGCACCCAGTTGATTGTCCTGCGCGTGGTTTTACAACAGCTCAGCTCTCATCACATCAGTTGTAGTGGGAAGGATCTCCATAGCTGGAGAGAAGCTCATCACATTTGTAACGTGACATTTTTCTGTGGGGGTGAAAAGTGCCCGCTACCTTCGGCCTACCTCCCTGAGGGTAACTAGGAAAGAAAATTCGACTAAGACGAGAACGAAAACGGAATCTGAAACGAAACGAAAACGGAAGCCTAAACGTAATTGGGCGCCAGGTAATTTTTGACCGAAATTACCAAACCGGAAACAACCTCGTCGGGGTTCGAAATCCCAAAAAAACTCCGAACATTCCCCAAAGAAGGAAATAGTTCACCCCCAGGGAGAGGTGACGGTCCCCGGCACGCTCAGTGTGCTAGGTTATGGAGAGAGGGGGGATTCTGGGTGGAAACCGGGTTGAGAGGCACAGAATCCGCTAAAAGTGAAATAAAAAAAAAAGGAGACGAAATCGGAAAAAGTAATTTTGTAAATACTATATTCATTATTCTAATCTTCATACAAAGTCTAATCCTAATCTTAAAGAGACTCTAATAAAAGAGGAGAAAATCGGATATTCTCCATTGCGAACCGGTGGCAAGAGATAGAGAGAGAAAGAAAAACCGCTAAGTTACTTTTTCCCGAAAACCATAATTGTTAATTGGGAGATACAACACAAAATAGCCGAAAGTGTTGTTTAAAATAAATCACTATTAACTACCGTATCTCAAAAGACTACGGAATCCCATTAGATACCCAACAAGGACCCCGGAAAGCCGATATTATTCGGACCGTACACAGTAGTCGCCGAAAAATCGATATCGGATGACGTCACCCTTGTGGAATGCGCCACTCAATGTGCATCGAAGCACGTTGGAAAACTGCTGAAATTGTCCTCTCAAAACCCCATGGGAGTGAGAGAGACGGGAAATGCCACACGCAACCGGAATAATCGGCAAGACCGAAATTCCGAAATTTCCAAATCGCCGGATCTCGGAAACTACCCGACCGAATTGAAAGAAACCGGGTCCAAAGTGACCGGAAGACTCCGTACTTCCATCTCGCGGATGATCAAAATCCCCGGATGGATGGCCCGCAACCGAAAGCTAATTAATTCGGGGCTCGATTTTAAACGGTGGCCCCGACACTCTACCAAGCACGCCTGTTGCACAGAGACGCTCCGTAGAGGAATTTATGCGGCACCCGAGAGGAATAAAACCTCTCGGGTGAATAACTAATTGTCAGGGAATAATCAATTATTCCCCACACACCCCCTCGAAACGGTATAACCCCTAAGGTTAATTCGGGGACCCTTTTATGAAGGGACACGGGCCAGCGGCGCTTCTAAACGACGCGGAAAATCACATCACTAAGCACCGGGGGTGGACACTCATATCACTTGTAGATCCTAATTAATAATATAAATAAGACCACACTAAACTCACCTGGGACTTCTCCATACGTCCCATCCTATCACTGTATTCCGTTCACTGTAATACCTATGGTTTTCACCACACTTATGTCTCGCGACTAAGCACGGTAATGGTGACCGTGAAACTGATTGAGGGGGTCAGTCGCGTAACCGACTAACCGACTCCCGAATTCCGGCCAATCAGAAATGGGCGCTGATTGGCGGAGACATTTTCCCATAGGTGTGAACCTTGAGGGAGCTGCCGATTAATATTCGGGATAAACAATGGAGTAACACTAATAATCGTCATTTCTACCTTCAAATAAACTTTAAATTTAATTAATTAAACCGATCTATGTCGAACTGGTGGGCGTTCGGCTAATTACTTGAGACTTTTGGCGCCTCTCACGGGTCGATTCTCCGGGATTTTTCGGGATTAAAAGACGCGCATGAGTCCATATTCTTAAACGTAATTCTTTTTTTCTAATCATTTTCCATAGTTCGGAACACAAAAAACTAAAACAGCCTGGCAATTCGCTGAGGGCAAGGGCTGTACCTGCCTCAGTCGACCTTCTACCTAAACCCAAAAGATACCCAATTAACCGCGAAAAATCCACTTATTTTGGAGCGCCAATATTTCAATTGGGCTTTATCAAATAAGCACGAGATTTGCGATAGGGTGATTCCCATAAATTACCGGATGGCTCGGTATATTGGCCCTTCTTCAGGATAATTTTATGGGACCCTCAAAAACGCGTAATTATCGGCACTAGCACTTGAAATTATTATTGTAACCGAGACTCAAATCTCTACTCTCTCTCTCTCTCTTTTAATTCTAGGCTCACCCCTCGTCCTCGGAGTTAGTTGTTCTGTACTTCCGGGTATTCCTAACGAACATCCCCACATGTTCGTTACACATTGGCCAGCCCAAGCAATCCTATCGGTGGTATCAGCTGACCTAGAGGAGAAGCCTGGTGTTGTACTCAACGTGAAAGTCCAGCTCCCGGAAGTCTGGGATTTAGTCCATCGAATTCCTCGTTCACTAAACAGCTCAGAATGACAGCTATTTGTCAGCGCTTCATTGCACGTTTCAGAAAAGTTCCAAGATCTTCATTGAAGATAGCTCTTAATTCCGGTGACATTGAACCGGCTCGCCTGTTTTGGATTAAAGCCAGTCAGTCAGCCCACTTCGCATCGGAACTGATTATTTTATCCAGAGGAAATAACCTCCGGGCACCTCATGCACTCACGCGGTTGACGGCGTTTTTAGATCACGAAGGAGTTCATCCCAATGGCGGTCGTCTCAATCTTACTTAGGTCGATAATGAGAGAAAACATCAATCTATCATTCTGAGGAAGTCTCAACATGCTTAACTCATTATTAATGGTGCTCATCTCAGGACTTTTCATGGTGGAACGCAGCTCATGCTTGGTCAGATCAGAGAATCTTAATGAATTATATGTGGCAGAGCTCCAACAAGGTCATTCATTATAAAATGCGCCCACTGTGCAAGGCAGCGAGAAGTAAGAGATCAACAATTCATGGGTCACCTTTCAGTTGGTCGTCTCAATCCAGGCTGTGGGTTTCTCATCACTGGCATTGAATCGCTAAGGAATCGGACAAGCTGGCTCATCTCTTGCACAATGACGGTACAAGGTGGTCGTTCAATTCTCCAGGACCTTGACTTCAAATTCTGACTTTAAATCAAGCCCTTGTACGTATTGTAGCTTCAGTCCTATTGATCTGAAAGGGAAAACCAACTTTTTAAAGATTCATTCATATTATAATTTCTCGATGAACCTAAAAATCAGTGGAAACGATTGTTTTCTCGTGGAATAAAAGACTCGGAAGGAAATTAAATTTTTATTGAATTTTTCAAATTTTTTGGCTTCAAAAAAATTACTTTTTAAACAAATTTTTAAACACATATCGATTCATATGGTAAATAATACGATTAAGATGATAAATGCAAAATTTCAGCAACATTGATCAATAACTTTTTGAGATATCCGGTCAGTCAACTCTCAAAATATGGCTTTGAGAAAAATACGTTACATATTAGAAGATTGAATCATTATAGTGGCTTACCTATACTCAGTGATTCCATCGTATACTGGTCCTTCTGTAGCTTCGTCGAACTCATTTTATTCAGAAAGTTGCTATTGACGTGCTTGACTAGCTTCTTTACTGGCTAATGAGCTGCGCTGATTTTTTCGCGTCAATCTCTGCTCATCGATTTTATCGGCAAACGATTTGCATTGTCGGCCAACTATCTGAACTATTCATTACTTACAAAGGAGATGAATATACTTCATTAAACAATCCAGCTACAATGCATGACACTATTGCAATCATTTTTCAACCCGAATGTCAAATTTCCCTGTCTGTTTACACTCGCGGCACAAAACAAGTTCTGACAACGCAGCGAACACCGTAAAGAACTCAATAAGTTTGTAGGAATGCATCGTATTGTAGTGAATATTCTCACTCGTAGAATTAGACAATTTCCTCGCACTTGCGCTCGGTTTTACTTCGTCATCACTTTCAGTATACTGATTTCCATGAAATTGACGTTTACGCGGACGTCCAGACCGAGTTGGCTGTTCTCAAGTTCCTTTAGGATACGCACTCTTTGTTTGGTTTTTAATTGTACAAAATTGGTTCGTGCAGAATGAGTGCCTAAAAACTAAACTAAACTAAACTGAATAAAATTAACAGCAACACCCCGATCTCTGACAGCAAAACCCGATTTGTCCTGAACTAATATGCTTTCTAACAGCTGTATAACTGTCCTTAACTCAAAAATAGACAATATACATATTTTAAAACATCTGCTTATTGAAATTTTCACCGATACAAATGCTAAAAGGTAAGGGAATTTAGGAGACAAGTGAAGAGAGGCGAGCGCATACTATACCTGCGTTAGTGCTCGAACGCAAATAACGGAGGCATCGCGGTTAATACGCTGTAATAAAAGAAATACTTGAAATCACATTCCAAAATTTTTGTGGCAAATTCTTAAAGGATCACAGTCACATTTTATGAAAAAAAAAACAAATTTCACATGTATCTCTCTCCTTAAACTGAAATATGCACTAATCATGGTGAATTTATTTCGGATAATATTCAGGGTGAAGCGCGATGTCGACAGGTGCTGACTGATGCACCAAGATGCAATGCAAAAAAAAACATGCAGGCACAAGTATATGCACGACAATGTGAACACTCTAGAGCGTTATAGCGAAAAACCCAAGGTCGACAGCCATCCACCAGAAAAACCACGCGACGGATAAATCACTTAAAATTTAATGACACAATTTTTATACTGGCCTTGATGAACACGTTAACGCGGCGATTCATTGTGTCACTTTATAATCAGGTCCAGGTTATCGCTTGTGGGGATCGGCTGGATTGAGGGCTTTTCGAAATTATACCACTAGATTTTCGCGTATAAATCGAACTGAGTTTATTCCCAATAGGCGTGTTTTGTGTTTACACCATCAGGGCTGAAATGTTAATCTGTGCGCTCTCGCGACGACGGCTTTAATCACCCGACTGAAAGTGTTCGAATTATGACGAACAACCACGAAAATTGTCCAGCGGTTAATCACAGCGATATATTGGCTACAAGTGCAATGTTAGGAATTCAGTGACGAAGGAGAGCATGAAATAGTAGAATGAATTACAAATATAAAGGGAGCTTCGCTACTAAAAGTAATTTTGTTAATTGATAACTGTGAACGGAACAGGCGAATCACTGACTCCACCGTTATTGTTATTCGGAATCCTTATACAACTCATCTTTGTCTTATTCCTTGTCTTTATGTGTACCAACACGTGTTGTCTATTGGACTGGGCCCCTTCAGGCTCTCGCTATTGGTCTCGATTCACGCAAAGAGGGGGAGAGAAATGATAATTCAAAAAACATAATGCTTAAACTCTCAATTTTTTCAAAATAAGAACTGACACTCATAATAACTGGGATAGAAATGGATAGAATACGAAGGTTCAAGAAAAAAAGCAAAGTGATGAATTGTTACTGTATAATTACCTAAATAATGAGAAAAGAAATTCTGATTAACTACCTACAATCTGCTGGTGTAATTGGTATCCCTTTAAGCCTTAAGTCTATCAGAATGCTAGTACCCTCCATGCTGGGTGCAACAATAATTTCTGAGCTCTTGTTCTTATATCCTAAAATCTAAAAATAATATTACATACATGCTACAATGTTTCCGTAACGATTTTTCGTTTGATTCTCCACCGACTTAGAATTATCGGCCAAATAGAGTTCCGTCTCTCTCGGGAATAACTCAAATTCTTTGCTAAATCCAATATCTCCATCAGCATGCAGTGAAGCAACATGTTGTACAAAGTGTTGCACTGGAACTGTTGTTCTTTCACCGTCCTGTTTACTGTTTTCCCATTCTTGAAGGGTTGGTACATTCCTCGGTGGATAATCCAAGAAGCAGTATGTTGTTTGGAAGCACTTTCTGAAAATATGTCTGAAGAAAGGCCCAATTAACATTTCATCATAGTTCAATTAGTTCTTGTATGGGGTTTGTATTTATTTTTTGTATGATTTTTGGATTTAAGTTAACTTATCATTAAAGTCTTCTTGAGATTACAATTGACATTTCATCATAGTTCAATTAGTTTGTGTATATGGTTTGTATTTATTTTTTGTATAAGTTTTGGATGTAAGTTAACTTATCATTAAAGTCTTCTTGACATTATGCCCCCCCCCTCCAATTACTGAGCCCAGTCCATTAGAAATCTCAACTGTAATTTCAGACGAACATCAACCATAATTAGCTTTATCGCAAACAAGTTCTATGATTAACATATAAAATCGCTCATGCATCACAATCCAAATAGCATAGTCTTTCTAAATGGCAGGATACTTTTCGATAGCAGAGAATATTCTGCGATAAACCGATCAAGATACGCGATAGCGTATCGCCAAGTTGACGTTTCAGGCAGAGCTGTCGCGTATGATATACAGCTCCCAACACAGACATAACCCCTCCGAAAAA
>JAPYZN010002136.1:0-13212 GCA_030522865.1 Psyttalia lounsburyi
GACGCTCATTATTTGCAATTAAAATTGCCAATTGGGACATTCAAGACTTGAATTGAGACGCTTAAATTTCCAATTGGGATATTCAAGTCTCAAACTGAGGCTTCAAAGCTTTAATTGAGATATTCAAGACTGATTTTTGGGAATTAAATTTGCCTATTGGGACATTCCAGTCTGAAATCGAGACAATCAAATTTCCCATTGGGACATTAAAGCCTCAGACCGGGAGTTTTAAGTTTTAAGTTGAGACATCCAAATGTCAAACTGGGACTTCGCTGTTTTAATGGGGATATTCGACGCTCATTATTTGCAATTAAAATTGCCAATTGGGACATTCAAGACTTGAATTGAGACGCTTAAATTTCCAATTGGGATATTCAAGTCTACTCATTTTTGGGAATTAAAATAGCTATTTGGGAGATTCCAGTCTGAAATCGAGACACTCAAATTTCCAATTGGAACATTAAAGGTTCAGATCGGAATTTTATAGTTTCAATTCGAGACATCTCAATGTCAAATTGGGACTTTGATGTTTTAATTGAGATATTCGACGCTTATTTTTTGCAATAAAAATTGCCAATTGAGACATTTAAGACTTAAATTGAGACGCTCGAATTTTCAATTAGAACATTGAAGTCTCAAATTTGGACTTGGAAGTTTTAATTGAGATATTCAACACTCATTTTGGGGCATGAAAATTTCGAATTGCACCATTCAAGCCTAAAATTGGGATTTTCGAAGGACTCAACCATAAATTTTTAATTTCAACGAAAAAAAATTCCTTGAAGTCTCACACTAAAGATTTTTCTTATCCATTCAATCAACAATAATTTTCAATATACAAATTTGAAAATTAAAGAATGGTGCCATCATCAAATTCGGCCGAATGCACACATTTCGATTCATCGATCCAACACCGGAGGACCGAATTAGGCAGCGTCAGGAGCCCAGCAGACAAATGGATTACGTATACGACAGGTAAATAACTCCTTCCAACAAATTTCCAAGCTGAATGTCTGCACAAGCCCCAGTGCCACTCCATTAGATTTCCTGCACGCCCTCGTTTGTTATTATTTTCTTAATTTTTTGTTCCGCTTTACATCGTGCCCCCCTTCCCAATCATGTAGACGCTCGCCAGACATGAACAGCCAGGATGTGAATTCCGAGAAATACAGATCGGGCTCGGGAACGCCAAATGACGGTCCAGATTCAAATCCACCGAGTCCAACCAAATCAGCTGCCGCTAATCCCCGGAGTCCCACCAATGCACATCCCATTGAGAATACACACAATTACGAAACAACATTCGATTTAGATGGAAATGTTGAGACCGCCAGTTTGACCAGCAGCAGAGATAGCAACAGGTACGTTAATGTAGTATCACATTCACTCGTTATTATTCGTGCACGGGTATTAATATCCGTGAAATCTTCTGGAATAGGTAAGTGGTAATGCGAATATGTACATGACATTTCCGTTGCAATTTCCTTGTTGAACATTAGTTTACACTCCATTGGTAATTTTTTTTTATTTCGCAGTACAATTTACGAAGGAGATTGAAAATTGAGATTTTAATGTTTCAACCTCCGCCTTTTGAGTTTCAATTTGAAATTTTCTCGTCTGAAATTGGAATGGTCAAGCTTAAAATTGGGTCAGTAA
The DNA here is from genome assembly GCA_030522865.1 of Psyttalia lounsburyi. Taxonomy (NCBI): domain Eukaryota; kingdom Metazoa; phylum Arthropoda; class Insecta; order Hymenoptera; family Braconidae; genus Psyttalia; species Psyttalia lounsburyi. Next base: position 1,657 of record JAPYZN010002136.1, read on the forward strand.
AGTCTCAAATTGAACTTTTTTAACCTTCAAATGTGACTTTGATGTGCTCAATTTTAACCTTTTAAGTCCCAATTTGAGACTCGAAGTTATCAACTGAGAACTTAAAATCTCCAGTTGAGACTTGAAGTTCTCAAGTTGGGACGTAAAGTCCCAATTTGGGACTTTACTTTCTCGAGTCGGAGCCTGGAGTTCCAATTTGAAAGTTTAAGTTCCCAAGTCTGCATTTAAAGTCCTAAATTGAGACTTGAAATTCTCGAGTCGGGACTAAAAGTCCCAATTTAAGACTTGAAGTTCTCAAGCCGGGACTTAAAGTCCCCATTTGAGACTTGAAGTCCTCAACTTAAAGTCCCCATTTGAGACTTGAAGTTCTCAATTTAAAGTCCCCATTTAAGACTTGAAATTTTCAAGTTGAGATTTAAAATCCTAAATTGAGGCTTGACTTTCACTTTCGACTTCCAAATTGAGACACTCGAGCTTTAAATTGGGACATTCAATTTTCAAATCGAGACACTCGAGTTTCGTAAAAGTCATCAGACTTTAATCCCGCAATAACAAACCTCCAAAAACCAATCTCCCCTAAAAATTCCAGATTATCTCAGCAATACGATCGCCAGCCCCGCGGCACCGATCCAATACTCCCCGCAGTCCTTGAATTCCTCGAGGAGACCGAAGAGGCATTTCTCCACGCAGTAATAACCGACGTCGAGCCATCAGCCCCTCAATTCAAATTGGCCCCGACCTACACCCTCTACCTGGCAGCCCGTTATCGCGCAAGTACCCACTATCGTCCTGAGCTCCAGCCAACCGAGCGCGCTCACAGATTAACCGTAATGCTGGCAAACGTTGCCACAATGATTCAGCGAGTAATTCAAGAGCGCTACATGGACGCCTCGTCATTGGCCCTCTGGCTGGCAAATGGTTCTGAATTATTGCACATGCTAAAGAGTGACAGACACGTTGGTGCCTTTTCAACCCGCGCCCAAGACATTCTTGCTGACGCTGTCCAGACAGCATTTGCCTCATTGGTGAGATGTGTTTCCCTGGAATTGGCACCAGCAATGTCACAATTCATGGCTGATGCCGATGAGCCGGCAAAGGAGGCAGGTGTTTTGCAAATATTTTCAAATACCATGGCCCTACTACGGCGATGCCGTGTTAATGCCGCTTTGACTATTCAACTGTTCAGCCATTTGTTCCACACGATAAACGCCACGGCTTTCAATGCCTTAGTTTCAAACGGCAATCTCTGCGTTCGTTGGTTCGGTAGGCGTTTGAAGAGCCGGTTAAATGCCCTGGAAACGTGGGCCGAGCGACAGGGTCTTGAGCTTGCCAGCCAATGTCATCTTGCTACGATAATGCAAGCGACACATCTACTCCAGGCACCCAAGTACAATGCCGAGGAGTTGGCGACACTGAGCTCCACATGTTTTAAGCTCAATTCACTTCAGGTTAGGGCACTACTTCAGAAATATCAGCCAGCTGCTGATGAGCCACGTCTGCCACCCGAATTAATTGAGAATGTTGTGAGAATTGCTGAGAGTGTGGCCGATGCATTGGCCAGGGCTGATGGCAGGGAGATCAGGCTTGAGGAGGATCCTACACTTGCACTAGCTTTATTATTACCTGAGGATGGCTATAGTTGTGAGGTTATCAGGGGTGTACCACCTGGCTTGGCGGAATTTCTCGCTCCACTTCAGAGGGATGGCCTTTGCAGAATGGCAGCGCAACCCACCAGCAGTGGATACTGGACAATTTACATGATTGATCATCATAATAACTTTAGGAGCCCGAGTGCTATGAGCAATCGATCTGGGGGATATGCTGGGGGACACGGGGGCAATCACAGTCAACCGGAAATTCAGATTATCAAGCTTCATAAGTCGACTAATGGCATGGGACTCAGTATTGTTGCTGCTAAGGTGAGATTTATCTTTTGATTTGCAGGTTTTTAGGACACCAATGGCAATCTGGGGGGGGAGGCATTGTTTCCGTTATTTTTTTTTCTATTATTCCTCGAATGAAGTTAGTTAATGCAGTTGTTTGGTTACTCTTGTGCTGCTTGATTTTTATTTAACAGACTTCATGAATTTGATTCTGAACGAATGAGTGAAATAGTTTACAAATAAAAATAAAAATTGCGGGTTAAAGATTGATTTTGATACAGGTCAACAGAGAAATTATTTTTTTAATACAAAATGTCGTTTTCGCTCTGACAAATTTTCTTTCCCTTCTTCTTCATGTTTACTACAAATATAAAGATGTTGAGATCTGGAGATTTACATTTTCCCACATGTGACCAGCGGCCCGTGCGCCTCGCCTGTCACGCTAGACGGATCGGGTTTAAATGCGGATTTCCGTCTTTCTATTTTTTTTTTTCTTTATTCCTCCTCATGTATATCACGGCCGTTATTCTTCTCGTTATACCGTTATTCACATGTATTTATGTTTTTTTTTTGTATATATGTATCCCTTGAGTCAGGAGTCTTTGTCTGTTTCAGGGTGCCGGGCAGGATCGTCTGGGCATTTATATCAAGAGTGTAGTGGCTGGTGGAGCTGCTGACGCCGTGAGTTTTTCCAACTTTTTTTTTGTCCTTGACATTTCACGCGTTGCTCCCTGAAAAATACTCACTCTCTGATTTTGTTGTGTCTTTTAAGGATGGCCGACTAACTGCGGGTGATCAATTACTCAAGGTCGATGGCCAGAGTCTGGTAGGAATAACTCAAGAAAAGTGAGTGAATAGTTTCTAAATGAATGGCAATACTTTCATTTTTTCCATCGTTAACGTTAAATATTCATTGCTCAGAGCTGCTGAATATTTAGTGCGAACGGGACCAATTGTAACACTTGAAGTGGCTAAACAGGGTGCAATATATCATGGACTCGCTACTTTACTGTCACAGCCATCTCCTGTAATGACTCGAGGTAAGTCTAGCCAAAAATTTCAACGCTTTGATTTCTGGTGACAAGTACTGTTGAGGGAATTCAAGTATTACATGAACAATTTTTTTGCCATCAGTCACAATGTTATTTTTTCTTGATAATTATTGTAATCCTTTTGTTTATTGATTAATTGATTAAGGCCCTTTAGAGTGTTAGCTAAATTATTTTTCATTTGTTTTGTTTGTTCTACAAACCCGAATATTTTGAAACTGATCTTTTCTAATCACTAGATCCCTAAAAATGATAGAAAAGGATAGATGAATGAAATGAAAAAATAAACTGCGTTTTAGGTTTAAAAAAATCAAATGGAAAGCAATCTAGATAACGTCCGTAAGTTGTATCCGGGCCTCAATGTAATTTTATTTTACTTTTTTTTATTGATAATTAATGTAATACTTGAACTCCCAAATTCTTTTGCTTTCGTCATCGTTTGTCCCCGGAACCTCAGCCTCAATAATAATACCAATCACAGAAAATAATAGCTTAAACTAACGCTTCAATTTTAACAAACCGAAAAAAAATGCAGCGCATAAGGCTCGTCCAAAGTCTGAACAGTTAGATCATCCACGCTTGGGAGACACCGCCCAACCATCGACCTCTTACTCAGTGGGTAATCTTATATCGACCCCAATGCTAACCGATCACTATCAGGAGCGTCTGGTGGATTGGGACACAGGGCCCGAGAGGCCCCAACCAGGTGGGCATAACTCACATAATAACCCAAAACAATCGACTAACCATATCACCCCCCTCCCCCTCTGACCTAGGTATACCCAACAAGACTCTCAATCGTCAAAACATTCACAATTCGTGTCTTAACATATATCCAATCGACGAGTCCCCAATAGACGAGGAATATCTGTGGCCGAAGAATCAAAGTTGGACCAATAAACGACCAATTCCCGTAATCCAAGAGCCCCAAATGTTCCTAACAATTCCGAGCCACCTCGAGCGCTATCCACCATATCCACCGCCACCAGAGCCAAGTGTGCCGAGCAATACACCGGTACAGGGGGATTTATCGAGGTGTGGATATTATACCGAGGATAAGACTGATCTGACATTTCCAACAATGACTTTTGAGTGCAATGATGAGGCTCAGGATAGCCAGACATTTCTCGGTATTACCGAATCCATTCCCTTCATTGATCAGTTCGACGAGGCTTTTGAAGAGGTAGTGGAGGATGAGAAAAATGATGATGACGAGACGATTGATAAGAGCAATTGTCCAATTCACCAAGACCAACCAAATGTAGCATCTACTCATTGCTGTTGTCACGCTCACATTGCCCACTGTCAAATGCACAAGCTCTGCGACGAGAAAACGCCCGTATCAACTCCAAATCCCGAGGGATTAAAACATCGGGAGGTGAAAATCACCGAGACCGAGGGGATTGTCACGAAAAATAAATGGAAACATTCCGTGAATAGTTCATCACCACCAAAAATGCACACAATAATGCCGGAATTAAATTTAGATCTCACTGGTTTAAATAGCGATGTCTCCAGTGATGAATCCAGCACGGAAAAATGCTGGAAATCACCGGAGGATATACGCCTGGGTTGTGGTAGAGTTGCTGCACTAGCCAAACACTTCTCTCAACTCGGTGAAGCTGGCTTGATTAAATTCAAGTCCGTAAAACTTGGCTCGTCAAGGCAATTTGTGTCTGAGCCAGATATGGCGTCTCCACGGGATTTTTGTTGTGTCAGGAGACCCAGGGATATTAGTAAATCGGAGACTGATTTGTTGAGAGCTGATAAGAGTGTGGCAACAACACCGGAGAGAGAGTGGAGTATGATATTACTGGATATTCAGACGAATACTGAAATCGATGAGGGACAAGTGGAAAATAAACTGATGAATCAAGTATCAACGAGTCAAGAATTGAGGAGGAGTGAGTCCAAGCTGTCGCTGGCAGAGCAACAGGAGATCATAAAACAACTGCAGGAGTTCTGTAATCTTGATAATGTTGATGCACCTCTTTATATTCCCAATTGCGATAACGAGAGGTACAATTCGTTGTCATCGTCATTAACTGTTGAAGGCCAGTGGAGTAACTCCAACGAGGCAATTGATAGATCTGAACTGTCGTTGAATCTCACAGAGGGTCAGAGCACTGTCATCAAGGGAAGCATGAGCCTAGATAATTTGAAATGCACAGGCTCTCCCAGCATCATGACCACTCTCAGCATTCATCCAGACACTAAAGTCAACAAATTGGAGAAATACTGGTCTCTCATGGATCTCATACCGACTGATGAGCGAAAGTGTTCAAAGGTGACTTCGGATCCACTAATATTTCACGAGGACAGAAATTTTTTACGAATTCAATCGATAAATGCGAACCAATTGGGAAGGGAGAATGTCACGATAGAAAGTAGAATATCCATTAGTGAGGATGATAGAGATAACGATGTCAATAGTGGGAGTACGAGGGAGTGCGCCTCGAGTCCTGTGAATTTTTTATCGGACGGGGGAGTGGAAGTACTTCCCCCAAAAACTAAATTTCCAAATTCATTTATAAGAACTAAAATCAAGTCCAAGAGTGATGATAAACTTGGGACTAAATTGTTGGATAAAATTGAGACTAGCCGGTCAATGGAGAATCTTGAGGAGTCTACGGGAATGACGAAGAGTCAATCAGTATTGAATGATGAATTCAGGAAGAAATTATCGAGAGTTTCTTTGGAGAGTGCCCAGCGCTCGAAAAGACTGTCATCATCAACTGAAACTGTCATTCCAATACGTAATAGGGACTCGAGAATCATGAAAACTGTTATGAAAAAGTCACTGATGGTATTGAGAAAAAAATCTAAAAGCGATATGGATATTTCCGAGCGTAAGCCCACGCCCAGATTCGAGCGGGGCGATTGGATATTTCGTGAGTTTCCGTCGTTGGAAATCGATAACGATCCCCGTAAGCTCGACAAATACAGTGTATATGTGTAATAGCACATGAGCCTTGTTATGTTTATCATTTACGTGAATTATCGACGGAGAGTCTTATTTGTTATTTCACCCCCATTATCAATCATTCATCAATTTTAATCAATTATTTATCTACTGTTTATCGATTGTTTTGCGTTGTAGCAGTATTACGCATGCCATTCAATGAATGCACGATAATTTACTGTTAATTAGTGCATGCTATGTTTCATGAATCATATTATAGTTAGCATGACAGCATTAAACAAATTTTCTGCATCATTCACAATGATAGGACCACGTCGCATGAGCGAACGCGATCTGCCATCACGAATTGGACACGAACCGACCCACCATCAAATTCACAGCAGCAAATCAGTACCAGCACTTCACAGTGAGTAAATATAATGGTTAAACAACTACTCTTTTGGGACTATTTATCACGAAACACTTTTCGAGAATTGGGGGAATCCCACAATTTGTCACTAGCGATTGGTCTGATTAGACCAATTCCCATTGATGGGTAAGTTATCGACGCATCAACTATATTAGCTCTCAGCGCCGGTTCTGGCTTCATTATAGTCATTAGACGCTCACTGTTTCCTCTATAACTGGAATTTACGGATGTTATTCGTTCATAATAAGGATAGGATCACGCGGTAAGAAATTTTTTCAGTGCGCTGAGAAAAAAAAATTGCTTTTGCTCAATATTTATTGATTTACACAGCCCGGCTGTACCGCCAGCCAAACGTTATATAGACTATTTTTGTTTCGATTTTTTAATCTGCATATGTTTCTATTTGGAAACTCATTTTTTGTAATGGGTAGATCCACAAGAGTTATAAATATATATTTGAAAAAAAACTAGAGAAAATCCGGAACATTTTCAGAGAGCTTTTTTTGAGAAATATTGAGAAATAAGGGATTAGAGGATACAATAAGAAAAGGGTAATTACTACGGCAAATGGCGTCCAATCGACGTCAATATGGCGGTTAGGGAGGCTGAAATGGGAAATCTTCCATCCTCCGCACGTAGAGCATTAATTTAAGGCTCTTTGAAAAAATTTGACAAAATTTTCGGCATTTTTTAAGCTTCCTTTTATACTGGAATGAAGAGTACTCGCGATAAAAAACTTTAGTGCAAAATTGCGATGCTTATTATGTGTCACTTCAGGTGGTCCGTGTTCTCAATTGATCCTCCCACTTATTTAACATTTTTTATTTAACCATTTACTCACTTATTTCTCAATGTTTCTCAAAAACACTCTTTGAAAAATGTTCCTAATTTTCTCTAGTTGTTTTCAAATATATATTTATTATTCTTGGAGGTCTATTTATTACAGAAAATGATTTTCCAAATAAATGCTTTTGTAAATAAAAAATTTAAAACAAAGCAATGTAGATAACGTTCGGTTGGAGGTGCATCCGGCTCTTGAGGGAATAGTATATTTCTCCCCTAGGGAGAAGAATCAGACAAGTCGTCCCCACGTGCAAAATTACGACCCGAGCCGAAGGCGAGGGTTGTAAGCACGTGGGGAATGCTTGTTTGATTCTCCTCCCGAGGGTTGAATACGATTTTTTCTGCCGAAATGGACGAAAGTGAGCGTTTCTAACCGAGCGAAGCGAGGTTAGTATGCTCACTTTCGGTCCATGTAGGCAGAAAATATTTATTTTTTCGAAATGGTATATCTCCAGATGATTTTGAGTAGGTTTTAATTATGACAAACATAATGTTCCAGAGGATAATTATATTCGTCGTGAATGTCAATGAATCTTCTCAATAATTATTAAAATTTAAAAAATCAGAGAAGAAAGGAAATACGAAATTTGGAAAAATAGTTTATTATGCAACATGTGCGTTATGGTGTTTTTGGCTCGTGGGAGGTTGTAACACAAGCCGAAGGCGAGTGTTATAATCCCACGGGCCAAAAAACACTATAACGCACAAGTTTCATACAATATTTTATGTCATTGCGCCCGTAATCACGCGATTCTAACCTCGCTTCGCTCGGTTAAATTGCGGATTGCGGGCACCTATGGCATAATATACTAAAACCCTCTAGAGCAAAATCATTAATTAATTGCTTGACATCTAATCAATATTACCTACAAATGATTCCTTTAAAGAAATCGGTGATAGAAAAAGAAATGATTCTCTCCAATAAATGAATAAGTATTTGGCAAAAATATATTTTTTTTCTCGTTGTACTCATTTGGAAACGTTTGGAGGTAAACTTTTTCGTAATGCCCATTGTTCGATTAAATCAAATAATCCAGAAAAATTCTAGCGCCCGGGCGCGAATCCGGGGCCTAAGTGACTCCTCTGAGTTTATCTAATTATTTCTAATCTACACTCTATTAAACGAAACTTCCCAATGAAACAAAAAACAAAACGTCTCGCTAAAATAGGAGAACTGCTGATAAACATCGGCTGCCACTAGTGACTCCAAACTTGTTTGATACTTTTTTGAGAAATATCTCCAGACAATATACGATGATGAACAGTCCCACAAGAATGTTGCTGAACCAGAAAAAAAAATGTCATTGATAAACCTGCTAAATTGCTTGAGCACAAAATCTTCCTGTCACCAAGTGTTTGTCCACTAATAACTCCTCGCCACTCCCTGACTGACAAAACAATACCTCTTGCAAAAGCTACAAGCCAAGATTTCTCAGACGTAGGAACAATCGAGGGTAAACAGCAGCACGAAGTCTTCAACCCGGGCTACAGTCGTGCATCATCAAGTAACAGTGTAACTCCCCCAGTCCAGCCGCCGCCAATGCCGGCAATGAACGGCGCAACTTCCCTCCGATCACGGTAATTAATCTCAAAACTCGGTAACCAAATAACATCCAACTTGTACGCGCAAAACCCATGTAATTGAGCGTTACTTAATCCTTGCTTAAGGTCAAGCCACAATCTGCATGATCCAATGAGATCAGGAACTCTGCCACCCTCGGGACTAGTAAGCAGACAGCAATCCTCACCGAATCTCCATCCAGCCCATCATGGAAATGTCGGTGGTCCTCAGAGCAACGAGGCAGAGAGATTCTACCAGAACCTCAGTGTTTACAGACATCAGGATACGAGTGTTAAACAGCAGCCGAGTCCTCCGCAGCCGCTGGAGGAGAGGACGGGTTTGCATGGCCAGAAGAGTTTGCGGGGCTCCCAGAATTCCCTGAATCGATCGGGCGCTGAAGTCAATCATCAGACGTTGTCCAGGGATAGACCAATTTCCGCTTACATTCCTCAGGGACAGCAGTCTTACAGCGGTCAGATGCAGCACTCCATGCAGCAGCCGAGATCGCAATCGTCTAGGGATATTATTCGTCAGGAGGCGAAACTCCAGGAGATGCAGGAGGAAGTTAGGAGGAGAGAATTGAGAGGTGGTAATCCACAATTGACCAATCAGTATCGACCAAATGCTTATAATTCTAGACCAATCACTGCCGCACAAGCTGGCAATGCCATCAGACCTGCCAGGCCACCTGTGGGTTCCACTCCAAATCTTGCCGCCAATTCGCCGACCTACAATTATGGACAGTATGGGTACAATCAGTATGGACAGTTCAATAATAAGCAGGTGCAGAGTCAGTATGCGGTGGTGCCCAAGAAGGGTGATCCTGCCAGAATGGGACAGGTTCATGGGGTTGAACAGAACAGGGGGTATGGGGTTGAGCAGGGACAGATGGCGGAGCAGAACCGGTTGTACATGGGCGGCCAGTATTCTAATGGGCAGTATTCCAGTGAGGCCAGAGGACAAAATGGCGGCGAGACGCATGGCGATGAGGTATTACCACCTGTCCGGCCTGCGTTGCCCGAGGACAGCGGATACAGGGAGAGCCCACCACCACCACCACTCAATACGTCTACGCATCCGTTGTACACAAAGCAAACTGATTCTGGGTGAGTATTTTATCTTTTTTTTCTATGGAGATTTTTTTGGGGTATTTCTGACGTTTCGATTACCCACTGACAAACGGAATTGGTTGTCTAGGGATTTTCGAAAATTGTAAAAAGCTTCTAGATTATGTAATATTGGGGAATCCTTTTGGAAATTCGGGATGAACACTGGGGATTGGAATACTGCAGCAAAACATGCAGAAAGTTCTGGACAATTCCAAGAGAATTGGGAAAAAAATCTGGGGAATTCTGGAGAATTTTAAAAATTTTGCAAATATCGAAGGGAAAGTTTTTTGGTATTGATAAAAATTTAAAAACCGGTGAGAAAATATGAATATAAAACTGTACGCATACTGACCTTTCAAAATGTTAGAAAGAAAAACAAAAATTTTTCGATTTAAAAAACAAGAACAGGACAAATTTTTTTTTCAATTTTATTTTTGCTGTTTGTATAAATAGATGAATATTATGTATATTATCCAGGTGAACATGGTAAGAATTAAGCTTTCAGACGCTCATAATTCTCACTAGAAATTTTATTCATAAAAAAAAGCACAATCACTTTTTTTGAAAAAAAAAATTGTTTTCGTTGATAAAAAAAAAAGTGACACTATTCCTTTTTTGAAATCAACAAACTGTTCTTTCTCTGAAGTTCCCGAGGGTCAATGGCAAAAATAATTGACATCATATGGCTCTTATGACCCCCACTAGGATATTTGGTAATAAAAAAAATTGCCATTTTCTTTTCTGTCGAGAAATAGGACCCGACGACTAAAAATAATTTGATGTCCTCGCGATTCATTCTATTTTCTAAAGTAGATTATTTTTTCTGCCAATAACCTCTCCGCCCCTTAATGCCCCCCAGGTACACTGCAAGCATGCAGGATCCCCCAAGAGGCAGTTACTACCCCGCAACAACGACGGCAACCCAACAGCCCCGCCAATACCAATACAACGCGACGAATCCCTGGCAGCGCGAGGAGCGCGAAAAAGAGCAGGCGCGGCGTCGGGAGGCCGCTAGGCTTTGGCGCGACCAACAGATCGCGGAATTATCCGCATTAATGAGCCGAACGCCCCAGCAGGAGGATCAGCTGCGAGCGCTACAGCTGGAGCGCGATTTCCAAAAGCGCGCGGAGGAGGTGGCAAATCAGCAGGACGACGACGACGAGAGCACGGAGATTGATAATGAAAGTGCTCAGCGGGTGCAGGGACTACTGAGAATGGCAGCCTCCCAGGATCGAAACAATCAGACGAATTTATCAGTATTAAGAACAAGCACTAGTAATCAGTCGATGAGAGGGCAGCCACTGTCACCGCAGCCTGTGGGGAGTCAACTGCAGTCGACGAGTGTCTCGTTGCACACGGCCACCAGCCAGGGACAGCAGAGCGGAATCTACGGGGGAACTGACGCCAATACGGTAAGAGATATTTTTAGATGAAGTTGCCGGGGGCTGTGCCCCCTCGCTCACTTCGCTCGGTGACTCTGGAGGTTCTGCCTCCCTCGATCGCTTCGCGAAGTAGTTGTAGGTACTCCTCCGCGTTATTTAGTTCATCCAGTAACGTCGGGGGCTCCGCCCCCTCGCCTTGGCCTATCGACAAAATACATAGGAATAGGAATTTTTTAGAGCTCAAAATACATAGGAATAGGAATTTTTCTCACTTAATATTAAACGTACAGCGATTTTAGCCGTTTTTTGGGATCATTTCGTTTTTTTGAGGATAACTTGAAAACTAATCGTCCGATCGACTCGGGGTCAACGGCATTGAATTCCTGAGCCGAAAATA
>JAPYZN010002137.1:0-12945 GCA_030522865.1 Psyttalia lounsburyi
TTTTCAATCACAAGTGATTGAAAAGTTCTTTTCGATCACAAGTGATCGAAAAGGCACTTTTCGGCACGAGCTGAATGTAGCAGCAGTGACAAAAAGTTACTTTTTCGACACAGCGTGATGAAATAATATATTTCGTAACAAGTGAAAAAAAATGGTGGTGGTGGACGCTTCGCGTCGAGTGATTGAAAAGTACTTTTTCGACACATTAAGATGAAAAATTATGTTCGTCACTCGTGAAAAAAGTGGTTTTCGACTTGTTACGAAATATACTATTTCATCTCAATGAACGCTTCGCGTCGAGTGACTGAAAAGTTACTTTTCTGACACAGCGTGAAGAAAATGAAATTTTTCATTCGTTTTGTTTTTTATTTACTTCCCTCCGCACTTATTAGCAAATCCTTCCACAATTGTCTTTCAAAGACTACCGATAATTACCGCTAATAATTACTTTACACTTCATGTTTACCTTTGTAATTATTACTCGAGGAGAAATTAACACCCGTTAATCCTTCACTTTGCAGTTAAGACTTTAGAAGAGGACACAAGCTACATATTCGAAGTATCAGCGATTTCCAGAACGGAAGACGTTGCAACTAGTGAACAATTTACATTAGAAGTGCCGGCGTATCGGAGGAATAGAGCAATATCGATGGGCATTGTCGCCGGAATTGGATTCTTGGCTGCTGCATTGGCGACAATCTGGTGGGCGCGAAAAAGATTCTGTCGGCCTTCGTTAAATAAATGAGCTGAGACGTGAATAAATTGAGCGTGGAATCACTGAGCAGTTAATGCAGTACAATATCACACGACGTATGCGTTATTTTTAATTCGATTGATTAAAGGAATTGCCGGTTGATTACTATTTATTTATTCATCGTAGATTTTTTTTGTAAATTTTGGAGACTCTCTAATTTTGAATGTAATGGTATTCTCACGAGATTTGAACTCCATTACCTTTCACCTTTTCCTCCAGAATTACTGGATACCGTCATTACACTCCTTTATTTTTTCTCCTGAGATTAATGATTAGCAAATGAATTCGTAATTGTACAAAGAAGTTCAGTACATTTTTTTATTGGGTTATTGATTAGCTCCTCCCCAATTCCATTGCTAAATTTCCGAGTTCCTACGCATTTTTTTTATCGAGAGATTTTTATTATCAAAATACAAGAATGTTTTTCCGTAAAAAAAGCCTCGGATATTCGGCCAATAGAATAAATTGTAGGCACAAATTAAAAGTAATTTAGCGCAGTTACCGAATATTTTCTAATGAGCAATTAAAAAGGTGCAGAAGAACTACTGCATTTTCTAATAAAATTGGCAACTGAAACTTTTCGGTACGACATGAACTTTATGAAGATGTGACATTTTTCCTTCCCTCCAGATCGACTGTAAATACGTAATAGTATTTTTCCAGAGAATGATGAAATAAAGGATCTTCTGTACAAGTGGAGTTGTTATTATATGGATTATTAAAGAATGATGAAATACCGTACAATGAGTGAGCATGAATTCCAGGGGCTTCACCAAAGTTAATCCCGGCGAGGCAGTATTACGAGTACAAAGGCACACGTTTCGATTACAGGAGCTTGCAAACAAAATCTCATTTTCGCATGCGTATCTGTTTTTTTCATTTTGCGTGGGTTTCTCGATTTGTTTCGATAAATTTAATTTAGATATTTGACAGAACGAGGTCAAGAGCTCGAGCGTTAAAAGTGACACCCGTAAATCTTAATTTCTGATCGTAAGTCTTAAAGTCGATCATTTGTTTGCTAAGTAATTATCCGATTTCCATTGAAATAATATTTAAAAAACGTAATAAACATTTCCAGCAGGTTTGCCTCTCTTAAGAACTAAAGAACGAAATTTCCATAAAAACCCAGTGAACTTCTGTTTCAACACACAGGTAAAAAATCATTGCTCCGCGTGAAATTGTTAAAATTTCATTTATCTCAAAATTAATTAACAATTTTGTTGATCGTGTAATACGAAAAAATTAGCAACAATGTATATGCTTGAGAATGGATTTTTTAAATTTTATTATTCGTCTGTTTTCTTGCCTATTTTGCTTTTTTTTCCATTTTTATTTAGTAATTTATTTTTTCTGTCAATTTGGAATAGACCTAGTACCCAATTGGGCCCTGTATGGCCCCATATAACCCTCCACGACCCCTTTAAACCCCCTATCTTATCTTATGATCATATTTCAGCTCCTATGATCCTCATATGACCGCTCTTGAACTCTGTATAGCCCCATACGACTCCATACGAGCTCAGATGACCCATATACGGGTAAAGCGGATCAATCACAGTAATCGTCGACGGATATGAAAATTTACTGAAAATTCATTACATAAAAACCACATCGTTATTATATATTTTATAAATAGTCATTCTCCTTTCAGTCTTTCTGCTTCATTGAGACCGCAAATTTTTAATTCCCAACTTCAGTGATATAAAAATTGCATATTCGGTTCTTTTAGACCATATTTAGTTACCCTACACGCAAAACCGTAAACTTAAATTTGATGATTTGCATTCGGAAGCAAAAAAAAAAACGAATAATTCCAGTGGGTTTTGGCTTCCTCAAAAACTGAAGGAAGAAATCTCCAATAAATCCACGGAACTGCTCTCTCAACTGGCAGTTAAAAACTCATTGCCCCGCATGAAATTGTTAAGTCAATTACCTCTCCAGTAGGAGACAAGAGGCGACGATACCCGCCAGACGCATGACGCTCTGTGGCAGGAAAAAAAAAGCCCTCGTATGACATAGAGATCATACAATCCGTTGGGCATACCAGCCATCCACTCCATTGATGCCTCCGCAAAGAAAAGCAAGAGTGGGGACAACATTTCTATGGCTCACTGCTGTACCCGTCGAGCCAGTCACTCCACCAGTTTCACGCTCGTAGTCTACGAAACGCATGCGAGCTCTTGACAACAACCAAAGTGTTCACCTCAGTCTCTCCCAATCCTCGTGGTTGTACGCTGTTGCTCGGTCCAGAGTTATGCCGCTTCTGGCTGGACATTCTACACCGATCGACACGTGAAACATCGATAGTGCTGGCCAGACACAGGAGAAAAAATATCGATATCTCCCACCCTCTGGAGTTTTAAATTTAATTGCGGTGTTGCGTAATAGAGATACATGTTGAGTAAGTATATGTTTATTTCTGAACAGTAGACTAGATTATTGAGAATATTTCAGTGAGAGATTCATTGAAAGTATGACGTCAAGATTTAAGCGACTGATGGTTTTTAGTCGGCTTTATCGGAATTCACGAGTTTAAAAATTCATGGAAGATAATAGGGGAAAATTATTTTGTAGGAAGGACTAGACATATTGCGAAAATCATTTGGAGCTACCTTTTAAGAATTATATTTTCCTGGGTTTAATTATTCTCTTCATGTATTTCTTTTGCAAAATTTTATCAGCTGGAAAAATTTCAATCACTTCAGCTCTTTTTTTCATGAAAGAAATTGAAGAAAAGTTGATTTCAGCGGAAGAAATTCTATAGAAGAATCAAATGCACAGGATTTTGTTGGAGAATATTTTTTTATTAAACATTTGACTGAAAGGTAATAGGTAAATGTTAAGTACTCGAGGATTTTGAATTATATATCTCCGAAGGTTTGAGAGTTGGGGAAATGCAAGGGGAGGTATTTTCCTACATTAAATTGCAAGTTTTATGCAAATGTTCATTGGAAGAGTTTTTAACGACAGTTTTATGGCAATGCAGTTAATTCTCTATAAAAATGAGAATTAATTTTTTGTGGGGATTTCCGACTAGTTTGAGGTGGTTATTTCGAAATTTTTTCTGTTCATTAAATCGAAATAAACGTTCAAAGTCGATAGGCCTTTTATCGAGAAAGATTATCTCTCGGAAATTTTTCCATTTCAGAGTGAATCAATCCATTCGAATGTTAAAATTGAAATCAAATTTCCATACGGGTTTTCACCGAAAAATTTATTATTTGGATTTTGTAAAGTTTATGGCATTGAAATTAATTTCTGAATTCCATAATTGAGCTCATAGAAAGTCATTTCTTTCTTTATTATTTTCATTTCAGTTTGAAAAATTGAGTTTAAATCTGATAAAATAAATTAGTCCCTCATATTCATTAGAGCGAGCACTATCGGCACTTTATTTTATTTTCCGTTCTTCTTTTTGTCATTACAATCATTAAAAACCAATGACAACTCAGTAACATTAGAAAGAAATAAGTTCAATTGAATTTAATCGAATAAAAAAAAATAAATTGATTGATTTCTTGCAATTAAAATTTAAAGTCCATTAATTCTTCCCTAAAAAACTTATTTCAATTTTTTAATCCTAAAAATTAATTCATGCAGACAATTCAATTTCGTATAAAAAAATCTCAAAACCTCGAGTTAATTTTGAAAATTTATTAATTGTAGTGGAAATAATCAAACCCTTCAGATCAATTTGATCAGTTCAAAATGAGCGTTCAAATTCGATAGCTCCGTATGTTCAGAAAAATTATCATAGAACGTAGTTCTTTGTTAAGGGGAACTACGACGTAGTCCCGTGGGGAGAAAACACAAAGAAATAAAACTGGGAGACCTTCCCATGTGCCTGTTATATCGGTTTATTTGTGTGCCTTAAAGCCTGTTGCCTGCATTGGGCCAATGGTACGGGTCCTTGGGTCGAGGGGGAACCGTCCATGGGGTATTCGACTCGAAGAATGTTATGGCTTGAATTTCCCATTCGTGCTGGTACCGATATCTACGTTTCCTTGGAGGAAAAGAAGAAGATAAAAATTGGTGCTGAGCCTTGGTAAATACAGTAGAGTCGGTCCGGAGGAACTGGTTCTGTTGGGATTTTCTCTCGATCTTGACATGTCTTTGACCCATCCCTGAAGGTTTGTTTTCCTGAAAAGTTCCATCTCCATGATTTTTTTATTTAATATTCTCCAATTTAAAAAAAGGCATTTCATTTATAGCAGGCCCACGGCATCAAAAAGAACACAAAATATTAATATTAATCGTTGTCCACTTGTTTTTACCAGCATAAAATTTTGGGACTTCCGTCTTCGTCTGTCCCGAACGTGTGGAGAGGTATCCAACGCCACGTCCAATTGGAAGAAAGGCTTTCGTTCGTATTAATAATTTTCACTGGTGATTCGAATGAGTCAATAATTCTCCTCTCACTGCCTGAGAATATAAACTGTTCCTAAAAATAAAAAGCGAAGTCAAGTTACAAACCAGTCGCTTCTTCTCGTCTTGAATATTCGAGGAAGCAAAGGACAAGGAAGAGGAAGGAAATTATTGATGATCAATAATTCCTGAAGAATCACGTGTTACGCGACGAGAATTATGAACGAAATTCCGGTAGCGAAAATGTTTACGCCAGGAATGTGTCTCCCTATGGTATTTTTTGTCCTGATCTAGCGAAGTTTGAAACCCACTGTCTGTCCTCTTTGTAAATGTTTGCAGCGTCACAAAATCGATGGGCACTCACTTGCGAGTGTTTAGATATTTGTGAGATTGCAGTTTTACCCGTGAAAACTGCAGTTTATCCGCGTAATTCTGGCTCTGGCGAGGAATTTTTTATTATTGAGGGTAAATGTGACGAGGGGGACGAGGCCAAATCCATTTTTGATTCCAACTGGTGCTCTCAATTTGTAGCCGATAAAATTGAACAATTTTCTATATCTATTTTCATTCTTCCATGGTTTTTTATATGTCTCAGCGATTGAACGGGATCGATCCGTAAAAATATAATGATTGTCCCTTCAATTACCCTGTACTCCCTTGCAAAGTTCAATTACTGAGATATTTCCAGATTTTTTCACGTTTAAATAGAAATTTTTCAAAACAAGGGCCGAAAATCTGAGTTTGAAAAGAAAATTTCGTCAGTTAATAATCAGTAATTCAACTCAAAAACATTATATTTGGACTGTAATTAAAATAATTTTTTTAACTAAAAAAATTAAGAAATTGAAAATAAAATTCAATTTTTTAATTTTTTATTTTGTCGACGGATTAGTCTGATCCGTCTGTCATAAAAAAATAACATTACATACGATAGAAGAAAATGATGGAAAAACATTGAATTGCTATGCAAATTGCTTATTTATTAGTAATAACTTGACATCATAAAAACGGAATCAATTCACCACTTGTTTTTTGAAGGAGTTAGTCATCATATCAGCACACGTTGGATGATGATTGAGGCGGTTGTCGCGGGTTTCTCCTGGGTACAGCATATTCAATTGAGAAATGGTTGAACTTCTCTGAGAACTGCATCCGCAGAAACGCTTTATTCAAATCACATGAATGGATTTATTGGAATAACTCTCTATAAAGTATTTATTTCAACTTGAACTTGATGATTTTTTCAATCATAAAAGATTCATTTCTTGAGTCGAATAAAGAGTCCTAGAAATGAAAGGAACATTTAATTTCAATGAAATCTTATTAAAAATTTATTAAAATGAACAGTCATTTTAATAAATATTCATGATATTTTCAGAGATTTCATGTTTTCACTGCAATCATTTTTTATATCGTAACATTTCCATTTTTTTTTCAATCGACAAAGAACTTCGACTATTTTGCATTCATCATTCCTCCATTAGTAATCACGGTCGTTTACTGAAAATCAATTTTACGGAATGGCTTTGTAATCGAAAAACTGCGCGACGATTGCAATTAGGAGTCAATAATTATAACGACATTCTGTGTGTCATCGAGGACACATCGGCGGCTTCTTGACACGTGTTAAGACTCTTACCTCACTTGAGACTATTAATTATTCATGAGTTCGATCGTGAATTATAAACAAATTCAATGGTGTCTTTCCCTTTACGGATGCTAGAGTATTATTACATCAAAACAGTCATAAAAATTTAAATAATTACTCTTTCCATGGAATTTATTAAAAAATTGGTACAAATGGGTTGGAGATAATTGATATTGACATTAATATTGATCGTAATGAGAATAAACAACGGGATATAAGTGATTAAAAAAATTCGGTCGGCTTGAAATAAAGAATTTCAGAATTGTTTTTTTATGTTAAATCTTATTTAAATTTTATTTCATTTTATTCATTACAATTTTACCGATTACAATAACATGAGTTGATGATACATTTATTTGTCATCAATTAATGTAGAATACTTTTTTTTTAAGAACAAAGTATAAGGTCTAATGGCGATATTTGTTGCAATGTAAATATGAATTATACTTTGTCATAATTTTTTAAATTTCGAATCGAGAGGAAAATAGATAGGGAAAACTTATTATGAGGACCTTGGATTAGTATTTTTCTCGTGCGGTCATTGATATCTACGAGATGCAGTCTTTATTTATTCATTATCTTACGACCGCTATAACATTCAGAAGATAACGGAGATACAAATGTGGAGAAATTTATCCTGACACAGATGGCAATTTCTTCGACATTTCCGTTCGTTGGAAATTTCAATTGTGATTTTTTTTTCGAGACGAGTAGCAATGGAATCCCAATAATGTTTATTTTTCGCATAAAAAATATTTTTTTAATATGTAAATAGTTTTTTAATACACACATTTTTTAGATGTTTGGAAATCGTTGGATTATCCTCTGAATTCAATATTTTGAACAATGACAATTTGTTTATTTATATGTTAATTGGGCCAAACGTCGTTCGTCTTTTAGGCGAGATTTCTTCAATTTCGACACGAGATTGTACTCACAGCCGCCCAAACTTTCTCCGTTCGTTCAGGATATCCGTGATTCAAATTTTCGTTTTCGAGCCGAGCGGTTGTCCATGTTTTGTTATTCATTTTAGAATAGATTGTACTATGATTACTTTTTTCATTTACATGTCAACCAATGGCGTCGTAACATTCGTCTCAACTACTCAGTAATCAGCTGATAATCTTAGGATAATTTTGTCTCTTATCTCCATATATGAATTACAGAACTATTGAATCAGTAAATGCCTGATTGGATTTAATTGTGGTATTCAGAAAATACTGATAAAATAATGAGTAGAAGCTTGAAACTTGAACAAAAAAAATTCTCCGAACACAACTCGCGTGTCAAAATTAATCGCACATTTCCCTCTCGATTCCCCAGAAAAAAAGCGAGCCAAGTGTTCCAAAAAATGTTGGGAATTTTTTTAGCCTGGAAAACTTGACAAGTTCACCTGTTGACAACGAACCCATGGGGAAATATCCGATAATTTCGAAGCTCTCGAGGTATTACAAGTGATAATCATTGAAATCCTCTGATAATTTTATCCCCTGGATAATTTTGATAATTAAAAATGATATTCCTCCTGCTGAAGCAACAATGCGACTGATGAGATGAGATAATGCAACAATTACTGATCCGTTCGCAAAAATGGCCCCACATCAGCAGAATATGCAATGAAAATACTCCAGAATTTTCTAGTAAAATCGCTGGGTTACTCTCCAATATTATTTTTACGTATCTTCCTTGTCACTCAACTTTGTATACTCAAGGCAATACTTCACATTGACCGTTGGCTCGTTGATACCGCTGTAAACTCCCTCATAAATAGAATAATCGGTGGAGGTTTCTGTAGAGATTAGACTAACGTCCGCTCCTGAGTTCATGACAGTGAATATAACAACAAAGAATTCAATAGGCCATGAAAAACTCGTGAGAAGTTTCTTAAATGAATAAGTAGCATTGAACTCCAAGGATCCTCTCTCGAATTACTCAACATTTTAATATAACGCGACAAAATCTTCCCATCTTAAATCACCGGACCTCGTCATTATTGAAAACTTGAAAAATAACGCAAGACAAAAAATTATACCACCAGTAGACTTTTGCTCGGGAAATTTTCCCAATTATTTTCTAAATCCCCAATAAAGAGCAACCGAGAATAATAAAAAAAAACGTAGTTTTTCTCTTCTTCGTTATTTCCAAAAACATTTTAAAACGAATTAAAAAAATGACATCACTTGACCTTCTTCAAACTAATGAGTAATCATTAGAATTCAGAATGAATTCTAAACAACAGAAATTTCCAATAAAACTCATTGCAAAAGGAAAGAAACCAATTACCAGATTACATTACGAATCTAATCTGAAGCTCAAGATTGCGATAAAAAATTTTTGACCAAAATCCAAATCCCCATCTCCATCAATATCTATTGAAAGATGCTTGTAACACGTGCATCGTTTACTGTTTCATTAGATTAGATAACCGTTATCTTGGTATTCCAGCATATTGATGACAAGACGGAGCAGCAAGGAGGGAACGGCGACGTTGCGGGTCGCCAAAGTGTCAATAGCAGAGAACTCCGGGCAG
Source organism: Psyttalia lounsburyi (assembly GCA_030522865.1). Lineage (NCBI taxonomy): Eukaryota > Metazoa > Arthropoda > Insecta > Hymenoptera > Braconidae > Psyttalia > Psyttalia lounsburyi. Next base: position 9,298 of record JAPYZN010002137.1, read on the forward strand.
ATTAACTGAATTAGTTTATCCATCGATTGAATAAATTTGCATTTTTCAACATGAGGCCCTGGACAAATAGGACAGTGACTTTGGCAGTAATCGGAACATCGCTTGTCTTCATTGGTGTGTCTCTGATGTTCCTCTGGCCAGTCTTCTTCCATCACATCCTGAGCAAGGTATGTACTGCATCCACTGCATTTACCCTCATTAAATCGTTGAGAGGGTGAGACAGTTCTCTTCATTACTTCGTCAAAGACAATTGCTAGCACATTTCAAATTGAAAAAAAATTATTTGACAGAGCGCTCAATAGTATATTGTGCAACTAGTGCGTAAAGTAGCACTTTTTCGCACGAGTTGTGTTGGCGAAGCCGGCCACGAGTGCTAGGCGATCACACGAGGCGAAAAAGGCGATACGCACGTGTTGCACACTTAATTTCTTGCAATACCTGCCAAAATTCGCATTGAGGGGAGGTTTGAGGGCAAAGTGGTTTTTTTGTGTGCGGAGTGCGGAAAAGTACCACTTTACGCACGAAAAACGGTGCCGAAAAGTGAACTTTTTGGGCTGGTATTGCAAAAAATACTTTGATATCACCCCGGGCCATTTACTTTGTGCATGAATAGTTACTCATTTATTTTTCTCGTTGAGAGATTCGAAAGGCGGATAGAATTCTGTGTAATTTATGCCTTAAAAATATCGAAGGCGATGGCTAAAAATAGACCGAGATAATAATATACTAAATTAAACTGTTTACACGATTTCCACTCCATTCCTTAATCGAGAAACTATATCTTGTGTTGTATCTGTTGTTTATATCATAATTTCATAACTACCACTAGGATTTCGAGTAAATTAACAAAAATCAATGTCAAAGGAATTGCAAATACTGCTAGTGCTAATCCCAAGAGGATCTACCCCTAAATATTAAACTCGTAGGCTGAGAAAATTTTGAGTAATCTCGTCATTATATTCATTAGTATTGAATTAAATTAAATTAAAATAACTGAAATCAAGTAAATTTCATTTGTGATCCTCTGTTTCACGAAAAGTTTGTTAATAAATTTACTGATACCTATTGTAAAGAAATGTTCATGACCTCACAAAAGCCCCTCTACGAATGCCATCTGATTCCCACACCAGCCGGACAAAAATAATCTTCCTCCACGATAACTCTATTGACCGCAATAATATTCCTTGTCGCTGTTTTCTAATTCAATTAGCCGTCTACATTAGTTAACTAGCCTAATTTAGCAGGTCCAATGTGCAATAGTCATCATTGACGATCAAGTCTTCATCAAGTTATTATGACGCTTCTGCATTTTGGGTCAATAAAAATCACTCCCATTAAGCTGATTTTCAATTTGATAACTGTCTCAGGAGCTTCCTATCACACCAACGTCACGTGTCCTGGATCTGTGGAAATCAACGGGTGACAAAATACCACTCAACATGGAGTTCTACTTCTTCAACTGGACAAATCCGGAGGAGTTAAAAATACCCGGAAAGAAGCCAAATCTCGTTGAAGTTGGGCCTTACACGTTCATGTGAGTATTATCAATAACGTACGATCATCATTCGCTATGACCTTGTCACGTTAATCACAGCTGGTGGTCTTGGTCAAGAGCGTAAGCTTGTGGCTACTCAAATGATTGATTTATCAGTGAGGGTAACAGTAGTTTAACCCCAAGGTATTGAGGATTTGATGAATACATCAGTTGGACTACTGTTCTTTCGTTGAATTATCAGACTCGTGGGCGAATAAATGAGACTGGCTATTAAATAATTGTGTAATTGATTACTTTCTCGGGGAGCAATTGGCCTTACTCGAGTGATGAGACGCCGCTTGACGAGAATTTACCTCGGCTTTCTTAGAAGTTAATTTGGTCTTCGGATTCGATAAATCTTGGGTGAGGAGGCGGTCTCGTGTAGAGTTTCAGGCATCAATAATAGACGATGAAGGGCAGACTTGGAAGTTTGGGGAAGTGATGGTTTGGTGTTGTCGAAAAAATTAGGCATTTCAATCGAATAAAACTAGTTATCAGATCTAAATCCAACTTTTAACTTCCTGATAAGAAAATTATTTCTATTTATTTGATATTTATGCGGACATCTCATTGAGATGAAAAATTATGTTCGTAACTCGTGAAAAAAGTGGTTTTTGACTCGTGGGATTATATCACTCGCCTTCGGCTCGTGATATAAACCTCCCGTTCGCCAAAAAACATTTTTTTTCACTTGTTACGAAATATACTATTATTTCACTTTATAACGGTCCATAATTAAATTTATTTATTTGACTTGAATCAAATTTATTCAATTCAGATATTCCATATCTCCGAGAGGGAAAACAGCAGTTGACGCTTACGATGAGTTGATACTGGGTTATTTTGTTAATGGGCCTAGAATCAACGGACTTTCCCATTAATTTTATTTTTCGAAAGTTGATAGCCTACAAAAAATTGGAATTTTCATTCTTTGAATGATAATGAGTCCACTAGGCTCCCAGATAACGTGAATACAATTATATGTTATCATAGCATAAATGTGGAAACCAAATGTTCGGTTATGATAACGAGAACACAAACTCGGGATTATGCTCTGGCAAATAAAAAAAAATCTATGATGAATGGAATAACTTTTCTCTTCTTTCCAGTCATCGATAATTACGAGACGGAACACTGAATCCCAGAGGAGATAAAATGGGGCACTTGGAGTGAATGTATCTGGGTTGAATCGGGTTAAAATTGAATAGAGAACAGGAAATACTTTTAAAAACTGACAATAAGAGCACAAGTCATTAGTGCTCACCAAATACGGAATATAATGCAGTGATTTTATAACAGATGTAATAGGGGAATATACTGTACCAAATACAATCTTCAAAGATAAATTAATGATTGAGAAGTTAATTCCATTGTTTTGTGAAATCAACGAGTAAACTTCGGAAATGATAAAAACAATTCTGCTGAGTCAGATGCAAGGGACAACGCTCACTTTTCCTCAGCCATTCGAATAATTTGTGGATTATTGTTACAGACATAAGACGGAAAAAATCAACGTAACGTTTCACCCGGAGAACAGCACTGTCAGCTACTTCATGAGAAAGCATTGGTACTTTGATCCGGAGAAGAGCAACGGAAAACTCAATGATACTTTAATTCAGTTGAACGTTCTCGCTGTGGTATGTAATTTGTACAAAATTTTACGGATTACTGAGCAAAATAGTTCCGAAGATTTACACAGAAAAATAAAACGCTGACATATTTTTCTCGATGTAGCGACAAAAATAAGACTTTACCTTTGAAGTATTCACATTTTCTTATTAACTCTCATTGATATTCAAATGGGTAAATAACCAAAAAAAGTATATTTCGTAACAAGTGAAAAAAAATGGTTTTTGGCGAGTGGGAGGTTTATATCACGAGCTGAAGGCGAGAGATATAATCCTACGAGTCAAAAACCACTTTTTTCACGCGTTACGAACATAATTTTTCATCACGCTGTGTCGGAAAAGTAACTTTTCAATCACTCTCCGCTTCGTGTCGAGTGACTGAAAAGCACTTTTGCGACACATTGAGATGAAAAATTATGTTCGTAACTCGTGAAAAAAGTGGTTTTCGACTCGTGGGATTATATCACTCGCCTTCGGCTCGTGATA
>JAPYZN010002138.1:0-12944 GCA_030522865.1 Psyttalia lounsburyi
TCCCAGTCCCCGCTCCTCCGGCCCCCCCCCCTCCCTTTTCCACGTCCAAGATGGTGATTTTTTTTTTGTTTCAATGAAAGTAAGTCGCTGGGGTCGCACAACTCGCGAGAATTATTTAGTTATTAAAAAGAATGAGAATGAAGAGGCCAAATAGGGGGGAAAAAAAAGGAGTTTACCCGCAACGAACCAGTGTTTTATATCCTCAGCTTCACTGGAAATAGGGGGCGGGCCATTTCCGTGGAGTGCAGCATCGTTGGCGGTCGACTCTGCGCAAAATCGATTATGTTATTTCTCCGTGGGCGCGTCTCATGATGATGACCAGTCAATTTTCACTCGTGAGGTGCTAGGTGGCAATTTCAAATGATTTGTTTTCTCCTTCTTCTATGGGCGGTGAGTTCGTCGAAAATTTTCCAAGGGTTTCCGGATATTAAAGTCTAGTTAACCGGATTCAGGGGTGATGAGAAAATGATGAGGATGGGCGAGATGAGGGAAATCAATGAGAGCCGGTTTCCTTTTGTAATCACCGGGACCCGCTGGAGTGCGTGGGACAATGAGCCACGGATTTTTCACAAGTTCGAGAATAGAGTGCGTCGATAGCCGTCACAAATTGGACAAACGATGCGCTATTGTTGCCGGGGGGGGCTTCTCGAGAGGACCTGGAGGGCTATTTGCGCCGAAAAGAGGTGTCAAATATTGTAGACGACGGAGAGGGAGAACTTGGGAGAAATAAATTGACGAGGATTTAATGGAGTTCGATGGATTCGGCGGGGATTGTTTGGGGAAAATTGTAAATTATAATTCGGGAGATTGAATTGTTTCGTCAACTCTTGAATAAATTTTTCGCCTGGTAAAGCGAGAGTGGCATATGTGCAATTTTAATTACGAAATTTAAAAAATTGTGGATTTTTCCAATTTGTTTAATTGAGGAAATTTGAGAGAATAAATTGAATTGAATTGTTTTTCAATCCTTGAAGAAATTTAGGTCTGAGGGAATGAAATTCTTTGACATAAGCGGAATGTTCGTTTTTTTACGATTTATTTAATTGAGAAAATTTCAGAGAATGGTTCGGCGACGATTTAATGTTTTTTAACGGATAAATAAGGAATTTTTATGGGTGAATGGTAAATAATAATTCGCGAGATTGAATTGTTTGTTTCGTCATTAAAAAATTGTCTGCCTGATGACGCAAAATTCTTTGCCATAAGTGGAATTTTCAATTAATGAATTGAATTATTTTTTGACTTGTCTCATTTGTTTATTTAATTGAGGACATTTGAGAGAATCATTTGGGGATGATTTAGGGTAAATTAATGAATAAAACCTGAATTTTTATTGGAGAATTGTAAATAATAATTCGGAAGATGGATTTATTTATTCAACCATTAAATAATTTTCTGGCTAATGAAGTGAAATTCTTCAGCCTTCGAGGAATGTTAATTAATAAATTTAATGGATTTTGAATTTTTAGCGAATGTTAAATAATAATTCGTGAGATTGAATTGTTTTTTCACGCATTAAATAATTTTCTGCCGGACGAAGCGCAATTCTTTGCCATAAGTGGAATTTTAATTAATAACTTGAGTGAGTACTCGATTTTTCCCGATTTGTTTAATTGAAAAAAACCTGAGAGATAAACTGAATTATTAATGGAAAATGGTAACTAACAACTCGTGAGATTGAATCGTTTTTTTAGATTCTCAAACAATTTCCCGCTTGACGAAACGGAATTCCTGCAAATAAACAGCACGTTAATTAATTAATTGAATGGGTACATATTTAATTTTCAATTTGTCACGCTTGGAGCGAAAAAAAATGACTCGGCACCCCCGTAAATGCGCTCCTAGTTGCCGAAGATGAGGGGGTGCGGAATCACGTCACAGCCGGGTGTGTCAACCCCTGTGACCCGATCAGGGTTTCATCGACTGGAATTAATTTCTAACTGAGTGGGGACCCGCACGCCCCAGTCATTGATAATATATCCAGCACCCTAAACACACAAGCCTCGGAAATTGAATAATTTTCCGTGTTTTTTTTCCGAGCAAATGAATTATTCGAAAATTAATTTTTTTATTTTCACAATAAAATTAAAATTTCAAAACGTATCAGTTTTTTCACGTTAAAAGTCAGGGAAAAATTAATTCTCAGGTATTTAAAGTTATTTAGTTCTTTTATTATTTGGCGAAATTTCTTTTGTGAGACGAAAAAAAATCTTATGACCGATAATGCCCGTAATTTCCGTATTCTCTATTCTCGAAATCCCGGGGAATTGTGTGCAGATGATCTGTGACGAATGATGAGTGTCACGTCGACAACGGTGAGCCCAAAATCACCAGATGATTCTCTCCAACTTCGCCGTCAGGCCGACGACGATGAGGGAGATGCCCATATAGGATTGTATCAAAACGCTCCGTTGGCATTGGACACAGCAGTCCCCCTTGATTGCCGTTGAACTGTAAGCCCGTGTTATGCCTGGTTTTAACAGCTGGCATCATAGTTGTAGTGCAAAAGAGAACTGCAAGTTGGTGACCGCCCATTTGTGCACGGCCACCAGCGTAGTTCTCCGATCGATTCTTGATACACCCTCCGAAGAGTCAGGGAACTAGCTCTCTCTCCCGCCGTTTATGCCTCAATCTTTTTCACGTGTTTTTTTTTTCACCCTCGACACAAATGTTCTCTCCCACCCCCTGTCTCATTTCTATCTGACGCGTACGCGGAGAGAAATTTTCAAGAAAAATTGGGCATCTCTCGGAATGGAAATTTTGTTGCGGCGTAATTTTTTTTAAGGTTTCAGGGAAAATTAGGAGACTCCAGAAATTTCGGATTTTAAACCCAAACTTTCGAATGTCTGAATTGGAATTTTAAATTTCAATTGGAAAATTTGAGAAGTTAATTTTTTTATTTTCATTTTTTTGTGTTTCTATTTGAAAATTGACAATTTCTGAGAAATATTTTTAATGTCTCAATTTTATCTTTGAACGAAACTCTCATTTACAGACTCTCAAGAATCTCAAGTGGAGACTTTCGAAGGTCTGAACTTCATTTTTGAAAGTCTCCCTCTGATCCTCTCAAAATTCTCAAACTGAAAAATCCAAAAGTCTTGCCCTAAAATCTGAAAAATCTGCAAATGTCCCATCGCATCGTTCCACATTTTCCTCACCTCTCCCTGCTGTCCCTCAACCCCCCTCCCCTCCTCACGTGAAAAACACGAAAACTGGATAAATTCGCCAGATGTCCGGGAAAAGTGGCATCGAGATAGTAACTTTCTTCGTCACTGCCGCGAAACCTATACTTTACCGTAGCAAAAAAAGACCTGCAAAATTGGATTGAAAAAATATAACTTGTCGTTTTGGGGTCAGCATAAGGAGTAAAAAAAAAAATATAAATAACAAGCGCGTGGCACAAATTCCCCTAAATTATTACTTTAAACCCATATTTCACGTTCTTTTCAATATATCGTGATATGAAATCGGAATAGGGACTATATTTTTTTTCATTGCGTGTGCCCGTTGGTTCCACATGATCATTCAAGCGTTACCCATGGCCCATGCGTTAGAGTCCTCAAAATGATTCACATTTGAATTATTGACCGGGCCTTAAAGCCAGACCGTCAATCATATTTCAATTTAAATAAAAAATCGAGCCAAATAGAAAGTGGCATATTTTTTCGCATTAAAAGTCCAGTGCCCCCCGCATTTAATGCCGGCTAAAACTAAAAGTCCATCCACGAACCTTTCACGGCTTTGTCAAACCCCTAATCATGGGGTTCTGTTAAAAATGCACGATTTGTGAAGGGTGGAATAACAAAAATAAATGAATATATACAGATATAGATATATATCCAACTGCTTCTTCACTCCAATTGATAATTTTGAATAAAGCCCGATTTGCCATGTCTCCCAGGCCTGTTTTTCGACGTTAAACGACGTCTCAATGTCGGTTTCGTGCTGTCACGAAGAGGTTGGCTAGCGCTCACGTCATACATACAAACCCTCCCGTTAAAGGGAGTACATACGCTGGGATACGGCCACAGACAGACAGTAATTGAGTTTAAATATCACCCCGGAGACATCGTCGATACGACTCGACGACCACCCTCCACTCGTCTTTCCTTCTGTTATACACTCCTCATTCTTTTTTTTTTCCTCCTCCTCCTTCTTCTGCTATATTTTTTTTTCTCCTCACCTCTCCATCCGACTAGCGAGTGCCTTTTATGCATAATTCAGCATGAAAAACGGTAGATATTGGATGGCAACAAATGGGGCGAGACGAGGCTCCATACATGCAGAAAAATCTAAGCGCAAGTTACGTCTTCGAGTGAGTATTTTATGGCTGCAAAATTCTATCAGTCAATTCATATTGGCTTAAAGAGGTAACAGAGGATGCAAGAGGAATTTAGACACTTCATAAAAAGCAATTGGTCTTGGTTTTATTTTTATTAACAGAGAAAAATCGAATACCAATTATTTGAAATGCATTTTTCCCATTTGGTTCTGATTATTTTTTCTTCAAATCAATTAAAAGTCCAGGAACATCCAACGGTTGTTCAATTATTTAAATATCAATTTTTCAGCATTCTCAAACTGTTCGGAAGTTTTGCTTTCAAATTTTTAAATTGCGCTTAGATTTTTCTGCGTCTGTTGTCGTTGTTTTTACGTCTCACGAAAGGTCAGATAAACTATTTCGATGCAAATTATTTTCATCGTAAGTATCTTCATTGTCTCCGGTCGTCTCTCTTGAATTGTAAATGCCCATGAGGCTCTTTCAGACGCACGAAGAGACTCTGATAATTTTCAAATGATTTGGAGTTGAGAAATGACGTGAGAATGGCGTTTTTATCGTTCCATCGTTCATTTTCAACCGAGAGAAACCGAGATCCAACGCTCGCCGGATGGAGATTCCGGTTTCCATTGACGTTTGGCTCTCTTGACGAGAAAGAATTAGCCCACCGCTCCCCCGGTAGCGCCACACACATACACTCATCTGCATTATCATGCTAATTTATTAAGCCACATTATGCCCTCGCGTCTCCCTCTTCTGAATAAGAGTCATTTGTAACGGACGGTGTCATCACATTACGCGTTTCTCTTACGCACTTCGTCGTAACTATATGGAAATGCGGCATTTGACAGAGAAAAATTGTATTTTACGGCTCAAGTTGGAGGGAATATTACGCGCGACATGAGAATAATTTGTGACGAGTTTATTTATTTAATTATACTCGCCAAAAATGAGGAAATATTGGAATTTCAATTTTTTTTCTGTTCCTAAAAATCGAACGAGTTCTGCAAAAATATAATTTCCTTAAAAAAAATCGAGGAAAAATCGTTGAGATTTCTAATCAAATTCTTTTGACAATTAACAAACTAACGAGAAGTCTTTTTTTTTCAAAAATATATTTTTTTATTCCGAAACCAATGGCTCCACTAAAAAAAAATTGAAGTGTAAAAGATAATATTTTTGTTATAAAATTGATAATTTAGATAATAAAAAAAATCAGGGGTTACTACCGGAATGATTTCATTAATATTTGACTAGTTAAAGATTTCTGAATATTCCAAATTTCACTCTCGTCCAGGTTTTTCTTCGCGACTGTTGAAATGAATATATCAATCAATAAATAATGCATCATTTTTTTTTCAAACGCGAGGCAAATGCGAGGGTCTATAATAAAGTCATCATTTGCCTGGCATCCCAATTTCGACGCCTGTACCGTAACTTTTCCGGTAGTCCCTGAAGACCCGAGTCGATTTAAACTCCATTACTATAGTTCATTTTTCCCTGAATGGAATAGAAGAGGCGAAAATTAAAGCATTTGAAAGTGGTGAGGGCCGCAAAAATGCCCAGCTTTCAGTCTGACAATGGCCCATCGGTGATTTTTTTTTTCTCCTCCTCATTGTCCAACGATTTCCCACAGATCCAACTTTCATCAATTCTATTTAGGCGAGTCCGCTCGCGCCCGGTCTCGATTAGCCACGGCAAAAAGAGTGTAACGACCGTCGCGCGTCATCTCCTCATGCAGACACACCAAATTTTTGGGAGATGAGGAAAACTAGGCCCTTATATTTTTCTCGGATGTCGGCCGCGACGGCTGACTACTCGAGAGTTAAATTCGTCACGCAACACAAATAATCGACAGTGGACCCAACGATGTTTCTGGATAGTGCGGGGTAGTTCATGAATGGGCCCTTGATGACTTGATATTGTTGTCAGACATGAAGTGAGCGTGAGGGTCATATTTTCCATTCTCATACATATCTTTTTTTCTTCACTCTCAAATTTTTCATTGTTACAAACAACCCCGTAGAGGGTAATTTATCGTTAATGCCGTTATTATAGGACTTACCCCTCTCATCCATCATTGAATAATTTATCACGTTTTATGTCTGCAGGATCCCTTGATGATTCAATCAAAATTTTGTACATGAGCTCATTCCACGTTTGAACATCCAATATTTTTCACGTCCCTAAAAGGGAAACTTTTTGCCATTGAATTATTGAATTTAACGATTCAATTTACCCTCGCAGCGAAATTTTTGTAATAACCTTTTTTGTGGAGGGAATTGAGAGCTACAAAAACGGATTTATCCAAAATTTTGCTATCTCCCATAGATTTTTAAATATTCACCGTAAACGGGACGAATGTTGATTGAGTGAAGACTTCGCGCGAAGAGGATCGAAAATTAGTATTAAATTGTTAAATGTTATTATGAAAAATTAATTGGCACTCGGAAATGCTGAAGTTGGGTGCGAAATTTGGTTTGTCAACTTTTGGGGAAATATTTCAGTGTCGTCTGTCATCGAATTCTTATAGAATATTTTCAAATTGGTCGCTAGAGTCCTTAAACTTTTTCTCGTGATGAGATCAATATGTTGCATTCGACTCATCAAACAGAAATGGGTATTGCACGTTTCGTATATATGAAACGGGACATAAAGTAAGTTTATAAAAGCAATTCGTGTGTGGCCCAGAGATGGCCGGTTCTTCACCTCGCGAACGAGAAGTCGGTTCCCTTTGATGTTGCCTACCTACAGGCATACACTCGTAAGATGGTGGGAGTTGGTCTCTCCTCCAGCCCCTCTCCTTGCTTCTTCATCCTCTCGCGTTCTTATTTCGCCTCAACAATCCCCTCCCCTCGTTGCCTCGTCCCTTTTTGCCTATGCCAATACGTTATCGACTACTGATGGGGTTCTAGTGGTCAAGTGGGCCATCTATTTTTGCTATACTCGCGAATTCGTTCCAAACTTTCCGCTCGCAATTTTCATGCTGTTTATGCTTTTCACGATTTTTCCAGATTTTTTGGGATTGATATTTCGATTTTATTTCAGCTAAAAATCATTTCAACTTTTTCGATTTTTAAGGATTTTTCTTACTTTTAAGACAAATATTTTTCCTATTTTTTACCAGTGAAAATAAACATTAAAAATGCGAAAGAAACATAAAAATAGGCTTCCAATTGTTAATTTTAATTTGAACTGATTAGAATTTTAAGAATTTTGGTTACTTTTAGGGGAAATTTTTCCTATTTTTTTCAAGTGGGAATAAATGTTAAAAATATTTAAAAAAATTGTAATACATAAAAATATCCGTTCAATTTTTTAAGGAGAGTAAACTTTAATGTACGAGTTCAAGAATATTTCATTCATTATTTTTCCGAGAAAAGAAATGATGACATTAATCTGTAAATATTGAATAACAATTATTTTTTATCTGGAAATTTCACGTCAACAATTAATTGTCTTTCGTTTTTAATTAATTAGAGGACTATCCAATTTACCGATAATTGAATTCAAATTAATTTAACCTGTAAATTGAAAAAATAGAACTATTGACTTGGTCTCCTTAAAAATGTCAATCGCAGCAGTTCTAAAATAATTTTTTAAATATTTTTAAGGGCTGAATAAACAGTCGGATAACTTTACATGTCAAATTATTTTTCACATTATTAATATTTATTTTCAATTTTTATAAAACTTGTCTTTATTGAAATGTGGAGAAGAGAGTAAATTTCCTTCTTCTCGACTATCGCCACTTGCCCGCAACTGGACTTCAATTATTATTAAAAATCCGCAGAAAATAGAACTTGAGGCAGAAAAATCTTAAATGAAAGAAACTAGACAGCCCATTTGAGGCTGGGAATCCTTCAAACCCTTGACCGCTCTAGTTTGCCAGCTCACCGCCTCACATCTCTCATAATTATCTCATCCGCCTGGGAAATCGTGCAATCGTCGTTATCGTTTTTAGCTGCAGTAAAGGGGAGATAAGGAAGAGGAGAAAAATAGCACAAAGTAGAATCCGCGTGTAAGTAATCACCAATTGTGATTTGCGTTTTCAAACGAAGACATCGAGCAAAGCGAGCGGATAATTGGAAGATGATACACCACGCGGTGCACGGCGGGCGCGCCACGCGGTAATTGCTTGTGTAATTCTTAATTTCACGTCACGCCAGGAAATCACCGTAGGCAACATTTCGATTCGTGTAATACTACACTTTTTGAATAACCATTACCATTTATGTACGTTTATATGGTGAGTCATAGATTAGATTGATTGATCTGGATCCCCGGAGACGGTTGCGACTTGGGAGTTCAGTTGGCACATTCCGATAATTATCCACCGGTCATCCGCCGCGTAAACTCTCATTTCAATGGCAATTTTCCCACTCGCGGCGAGTAGAGTTCTCTATACTAATTTTTTTCCCTGAAAAAATTGTCATTAATTGGAAAATTATAAAAAGTTTGAAAAAAATGTACATTTCAATTTTGAAAAAAAACGGACTTTTCGTGGCTATTTTTAGTTTTGATTTTACCTGAAAATATGAAGTTCAATTACATTTTGAATTTTATAAATTTTTGACAAAGATTATCTCCAACTCGCTAGATCACTTACTCATCGAGTGCCAAAATTATGGGATCCCGTATTGAATCAGATCTTCCGCGAAATTTGAGAGAATATTTGACTGACGACAATTGTCACTCTAAAGTTGAAAATTCCTCGAAAAGATCCAGTACAATCAACGGACTTTGAAAACTTGTACACGTAATTATTTCTTTCGACTTATCTCTCGATTTTTATACAATTTTTTATTGATTGTTCTTTACTTATTCCATCCATTCTTAATTTCTCCAATCTTTCGTTTTTATATAATCGTTAGATCCCTCGATGCAGCAGCGGCAAAATAAATAAACAAAGAATTAAAAAAAAAATTCACTAGTAAAATTGCGCAAATTCATTCGATCTCCAAAAAACAATGCGTCTCAGTTCCCCCAAAATTCCCGCCAATAGCAACGAAGAAAGTTCTGCAATAAAAAATCGAGTGATCTCTATAAAATTCCTACATTAGTAATTACAGCTCCACAAGCGCCTCAATACCACTCCACAATTTCCCCAGCCTCCCCTCCCTCCCCCCCGGCGGCAAAAAATAATTTGTCATCAAATTTCCGTCTCCCCAATTCTCCACCTTCTCCACTGGTAAATAAGTATCACGACATTTCTCTCATCTCGATTACTGCACCCATCACATCCGTTGACACGTACAAAGGAAGGAAAATTGAAGAATGAGTCTATTGTACAGGCGGCAGCGAGAGCCATCAGGATGTAATGGAGGCTGTGAATTTAGTTGCAGACATTCGAGCCGAGACATTTAGACGAATGCCGAGGTCTTAATTTTTTCGTTGAATTAATTGCGGGAGCTAGCGCGTACCCGCGCCTTTTTTATTCATTTTTTCTTTACTTTTTCTTTACTTTTCTCTTCATCATTAGAAGCGGGAACGATATTATAGCACGAGTCGAGGGTGAGGAGGGGCGCGCGCGGGGGGGAGGGGGGTAAAAACCTCGGACAATTTACATGCGGGGTTAGGCGCGGGATATAATAGTGGGTACGGGCGTTAAAGCGGGACCTCTCTATCTTGCCTGTGAAAGAGAAGAGTTCGTTGCTGAGTTACGGTATTTCGTTGATTGCCTTGGATTCGCATCACACGGGGCGCATTTCCTTCTCACCAAAGCGACGACTCACCTGTTACAAGTGCATGCACATTTGGATTATGGAAGAATCGTCTCTCGATCCCTTTTAATTACTCTGAATGGCGCTGGGCAATGAGAACGTGACGTCTAAATTTGTGGGAGTTCATCGGGGGGAGGGGGAGGGGGGGGCACGGGGGGGACGAGGGAGAGAGAGAGAAAAAATTAGACTCGAGATATCTTGTGGTTCATTATCGCAAAAGCCACTGGACTTCTAGGATTAGGCAATCTCTTTTCCGCCTCGAGACTCCGCAGTCATCAGATCCATCACATTTGGCTCGTCATTACTGGCTACACTCGCAATTACCCGGATTATACATTCTGAGAGGGACTGAATATAGTTAAGGGAGATATTAGCTTTTGTTATTTTAAGTTCGTGCAGAAATTTGAATATCTCGACAATTGCCGCTGGCTTTCTGCGCTGTTCGCTCGTGTCAATAATGTATTTTTGGAGCTTTCACCGCGGAATTTAAACAATTTTTGGGGGTAATGAGGGGGGGGGAGGGGGAATTGTATTTGCGATCGGAATTTTATTGATATCTGGCACGATATTTCAGGGGGGTAAATAATTTTCTGGTGGGGGTCTCCCGGAATTTCGGTGAAATGGTATTTTGATTGCTGGGGAATAACTGAAATTGTCGGCGCGAGGAGGAATCGGTTTATGGTTTAGTTGGAGATTTTTTTTTTTTAAACTACTTATTTGCATGAATTTTTCATGGATTTTAGCCGCCATTTCCAAGCTCAATAGAAGATTCCGGGAATAAATCGGCTTTTGGATCTAATTCAGATAAATATCGCAGAATAAAATTGTTGGATAATTATTCAATGGAAAAAACATGAGAGAATTGTTAAAAAATAAAATAATATTATATTGTTACAGATGTTTTATAAAATGAGCAACAACTTCATTTGACTTTTCAAAATGCGAATTAGAGTTAATATCAAAAGATTCAACTCTCACATTTACATTAATAATTTGCGTTTATTGGGTAAAATGGTAAAAATTTTGCTGCGACGTCGCACGAACGTCGAACGCTATATAATTCCGTTCTTTGACGTGAAAACTCAGGAACTTCCTGAGCTTGAGTGCCTGTTAAACATGACATCTTCCCTCGCAATTTCATGAGTGATTTTCTAACAGTACATTTTAAATTAAAAAAATTTCTCGTCGTAAGTTACTCGCGAGTGAAGCGCCCGAGCGTTTTTATAAAACGTATTAAGTCCAGATTGCTCGGTGCATCCCAAATGAATTCCAACATCGAAATATAGAAGTAATAGAGTACACGTAGAGCCCTGACAATGCCAACTTGTGCCGCGACAGTCAAACTCCCAGCCATCAATTTGCATAACAAACGCCAATGCTCGATCGAAAAAGCATAACAACGACGTATTTCCCTTGCTATTTTTTTTTTCTAAATTCGCGAAGCCGAGTTCAGTAACCCGTAACAAGCGTATGTTTCTTTTCCCAGTTTGCATAAATTTAGTTTGAAACTCGGGGGATGAAGGGTATATGAGGCTCAATTATACATTATTTTTCAAAGGAAAAAACCGAGGGATGCGATCGATAAAGTGGGGGAGGTCTAAGTAGCGACAAGTTAATGATATGTGTGCAACAAATCAAAGGGTGAATGGCAAAGTTTTAGGTATTGTTTTGAAACTGATATCGTGTGTGCACGTTTTTTTTTTTTTCCAATAAAAAATTTATAATTATACAACAATGTGAGAGCAGATGGCTCGCTCGCTAAGCGTAACAAAAATCCCGTGATTAGCCGGGTATATCGATTTGGCAAAATTGTCGTTAGACCGAATGGTAATTATGGCTTTTTTTTTCTACCAATGATTCATCCATTGCACGGGTAGACAATATTTCAGCAGTACCAATGGCGCTCAACCCTGGATGCGCCTTTCGTGTTCGGCCAATATGCATATGTCGAAGTGGAAAAAAGAGGGTCTACCCTCCCAGTGGTCTTTTTTCACTCGTCTTTCAATATTTCTTTGGTGTCTCGAGGAAGTTTCATTCATGGAGACTTTGTTGCTCCCCTGCAATTTTAATAACCACATCCTACGGACGCTTTTTGTAAGATGGCGGTTGTATCTGATACAATTTTTCAAGGCTCGACTGACGTGTAATTTCAAAAAAGTACGAGGACCGATCCATTGTTTACATTAACAAAAAAAAAAATGATGGTAAAAGAGAGATAACTTGGGGGAATGAATTTTGTGGGGATTCTATATTTTTGATGGTGGGAGATGATATTTGTACGGGCGAACGATTGCTTTACAAAATGGCAGGTCCCCAAAGATGTCTTCTCCCAGCAAAAGGAAATGCCACGATTGCGAGAATTTTACGGAGACCTTTTTTTATGAACTGAAAACAATTGGGGATTTTAACGGAACTATTGAGACGATTTCTTGAGAAATTCAGAGGCACGTGGAGGCGGAGGATTTTTGTTTTTAATTAATACTATTTAGTTCGTAATTGAGTAAAGTTTCAACGGAGCCCTGCTCGGAATTTATTATCCACTAGACATCCACAACTGGACATCTTCGACGATCCTATCGATCTTGTACTTACACATTATTACACGGAGAGAAATGTTCCGTAAAAATTTACGTAATCGGCTGGTGTGAATTGTTCTCAGTCGATTTGAAGAGAATAAATCCGTAACGTTTCGTAAAATCTCCGGCCTGTCACCCAAAAAATGCAAAAAAGTCGAGTAACTTTTCTGGAAAGTGTAAAATTTAAGAGAAATTTCAAAAATCATTATACCCTAGAACTACAAAATTCTTGAATGTTTAAGAATTTTTACGAATGGAGGAATTCACGTGACGATTGACACTTTTTATGGATTTTTAGTTGGCTCCCGAATTACTTTCGAAACGTAATTCTTAGGTCTTGCTGTTCGCAGGAATAAATTCTCGAAG